>JAQQSZ010015526.1:0-11251 GCA_028646595.1 Phalanger gymnotis | reverse complement strand
TATCAAGGAGAATTGCCCTGATATTCTAGAGCCACAGGGCAAAATAGAAATTGAAAGAATCCACAGGTTGCCTCCTCAAATAGATCCAAAAAAGAAATCTCCTAGGAATATTGTCACCAAATTCCAGAGCTCCCAGATCGAGGAGAAAACACTGCAAGCAGCCAGAAAGGAACTACACAGAAAGTAATTTAGGACTGCACACAAAATTATAAAACTATGCATACCTTTTAACCCAGCAGTAGCACTTCAAGATCTGTATCCCAAAGAAATCATAAAACAGGAAAACGACCCACATGTACAAAAATATTTATAGCAGCTCTTTTTTTATGGTGACCAAGAACTGGAAATTAAGGGGATGCCCATCAATTGGGGAATATCTGAACAAGTTGTGGTAAATGAATGTAATGGAATACTATTGTATTATGAGAAATAATGAACAGGCAGACTTCAGAAAAACCTGGAAAGACTTATATGAACTGATGCTGAGTGAAGTGAGCAGAACCAGGAGAAAACTGTACACAGTAACAGCCACAGTGGGCGATGATTGACTTTGATAGACTTAGCCCCTTTTGGAAATGCAAGGACTTTAAATAATTCCAAAGGACTCAAGATGGAAAATGCTATCCACATCTAGAGAAAGGACCATGGATGGAGTCTGAATGCAGAGTGAAGCAGACTATTTTCTTTTTTTTTTCTCATGATTCCTTCCATTTGTTCTAATTCCTCTATACAACATGACTAATGTGAAAATATGTTTGATAGGAATGTATATGTAGAGCCTATATCAGATTGCATGCCTCCCAAGAGGGAGAGGGAGAAAATTTAAAATGTATGGAAGTGAATGTTGAAAATTAAAAATAAATAAATTAACTAAAAAATAGGTCTTAGAACATCTGTGAGTGCTGGCAAGAAGCAGCCATGGCTATTGGAGCAGTGGTGCATAGAGCAGCAGTGTGAGGGAATTAAGAGCAAGGAAAACAAAGCATTATCAGAGAGAAAGTGAAGCTGCTGGAAAGAATATCCATCTTTAGGGTTTGATTGAACTGTATTGGGGCAAAGCAGAAAAGAGCTCATTAACTGCCTTGGAAAGAAACTGTGTCCCAATGAGGCTTAAGTACCAGCCTCCAACTGACCATCAGTAATGATAAGTTATTTGCTATGATTCTTTTTGGCTTAGACTTCTGTGTTCTGTGTGGGAATAAACTACCTACTTGATTCACATCCACAAACCTTGCTGGGGAAAACCTTAGGATCCCTCTCCTGTCTAGGCTTTTGACTTTCCAGATTTTACCACTGCGCCTCAGCTGCCTTCTCCCTCTGGAAGTTCCCTTAGGGCCTATAGCCTTCTCATTCCATGACATTTCTCTGCTCCATGGCTCTCTTCTCTATTGCTGAGCTCCTCCACTTTGAGGAAGACTCTAGGCCAATCATCCTGCCATCCCTTCCTGGCTGTGCTTCTGACATTCCAGACTTTGCCACCATGCCCTTGTGCAGGTACCATAACCCCACATCTTTTCAGCTTTTATATGTTGTCTTCCCCCTCAACAGTGTAAGCTTCCTCAGGGCAGAGGCTTTCTTTTTGCAGGTTCTTTGTGCTTAGCACAATGCCTGGCATTATTAAGCATTTACTGTGTACCAGGCAAAGTCCCTGCCTTCAAGGAGCCCATAACCATTTATAAAAGTAGCATTTATCTAAATGTCAGCTTTCTTCAGGGATCCAAGGTGGTGTGTGTGTGTGTGTGTGTGTGTGTGTAAATAGAATGATGCTTTGAGAAACCGATTTCTCTTTTTGGAAAGACAGGAAACCCCAGAGTAATGAACCCAGGGCAAATCAAAATGGGAGGTAAAATATAATATTTGGCATGGGTCATCAGCCCCTGTGGCCTCAGCCAAGTAGTGTTTACCCAGCTGCTGTGTTAGATAAATATAAGAAATGTCACTAAATTATACACATTCTCTGACCTAGTAGATACTATCACAAGTACATAGTAGAGAAAGGTCTCATATATACCAAAATGTTAATAGCAGCATATTTTGTGGTAACAAAGAACCAGGAGCAGAGTGGATAGGGAATGGCTGAACTAAGTGTGGTCTATAAAGGTACTGAAATATTATTTTTACTATAACAAACTATAAATATGAGGAATCCAGAGAAATTCGGGAAGACTTACATGAACCTGTGCAAAGGAAAATAAGCAGAACCAGAGCAATTTATAAAATGATCACAGTAATGTTAAGGAAAACAACGCTGAAAGCCATCAACACTTTGACCAATAAATGTAGTGACCAATCGTGACTTCAGAAGATGGATGGTGAAGCACATTTGTCTCTTCCTGGCAGGGAGGCAGTAGGAACAGGTGTGGAATGAGCCGTATACTATTAGATATGGCCAATGGATTCATTTGTTTTGCTTACTGTATCTCTCCGTTAAAAGGAAAGTTCTGCTCGGAGGGGATTATGCATGTGGGGTGGGTGCAGTCACTGGGAAATGATAGATGTAAAAAAAAAACCCAGCATCAAGAAAACATTTTTTAAAAAAAGATAATCATTATGAAGCTTTTTTCTCTTATTTGAAAAACAAAGTTAAAGACTTGGATCTGATTTGTCAAGCAGAAAGCAAAAGTGGGAGGCGGGGGAGATGGATCAAGTTCTGCTGAGCAGGTTCGTTTAGCCTTGTATAATGTGACTTTAATTATGAGATACTTCAAGATGAGCCTGGGGAACAACATTAAAAACAAAGTGCTAAAAAAGATGTGTTTGGGCTGATTGTTGTGAAAATTACTACCTCCGTAGACTCTCAGGACTATTGTAAAATGGTAGCCATTTTCCAACTTAGTTCAATTATCTAAACAAATCTGAATGTAGAAGTTAAAATTAAGAAATATGGACTTGCCCAAGGATGTTCTCTCTCACGTTGAGAAGATTGCTATAGCTTGGCTATAGAAACAATGGTGCTCCTGGTATTTCAGGTTCAATGACAGATTTAACTGAAGTGATTGTGTGGTACTTGTGTCACAAAAAAATACCCTCTTGTTTTTGTCAATGCCCCGATAGAGGGACAGCATAGTAGTAGTAACAACTAACATTTATCTAGCAATTTAAGATTATCAAAGCATGACAGATGGATGGAGAGGTAGAGAGAGATAAAATCTCACTTAATAGTATACCCGGGGTGGAGAATCTGCAGCCTTAAGGCCACATGTGGTCCTCTAAGTCCTTGAGTAAAGGACCCTTGGACTAAATCCAAATTTCACAGAACAAATCCCCTTAATAAATGGATTTGTTCTGTCAAACTTGGACTCAGTCAAAAGGCTACACCCGAGGACCTAAAAGTCCACACATAGCCTTGAGGCCACAGGTTCCTATAGCAAATAGGGCGTTGCCCCTAGAATCAGAAAGATTTAAGCTTGAATTCTGCTTCTGAAACTTGCTGTGTGACCATAGGGAAGCTATCAATTATATCTCTCATTAAATGAAAATGTTAATACCTGTAGTACTTATTTTTCAGGGTGGTTTTGAAGCTACTTTGAGCACTCAGAGACGGCACCCATGATTTGATCAATGTAAGTCATTGAATAAAGAATTTGAGTTCAACGGTTAAGTAGTCTAATAAGCGGAGACAAAAAGGGTTTGGGAGATGTGGGCATGGTCATGATATGATAAAACAATGCATCACTTTGGCTACTCCTGCCTCTCTTAGTTTAATACTGAACATAACACATATTGAAAAGTCATTTCACCTCAGTCCAATGTTGTAGTGAGATTTTTTTTTATACTGTGCTTCTTTCCTTATGAAACAGGTTTAATCTTCCACATGAGAGGTTTGGAGAGGTGTTGGTCTTCCTGATATCAGTCTCTTTCCTCTCCCATTCTTCTTTCACACAGCTGCCTAAAGTGTAGGTTTGAGTGTTTCAATTCTCTACTCAAGAAGTTTCAAGATCTCCCTCCTGCCACTGGGATAAAATATAAACTTCTCTGCCTGACCATTTTGAGCCCTTCATAATTTGACTCCAGTCTGTCATTACAAGTTAATTGTACATTATGTGCTCAGCATCCCAGCCAAACTGACCTACTTAACCTCTCTCCATATGTGCCATTCAGTGGCCCTTCTTTGTGACTTTATGTAGGCCAGCTCAGAGAATCATGATTTGAGATTTGGAAGAGACTTCAGCAGTCAAATAGTACAACCGTTGCATAAGGTGTGGAATTCCCAATATGACATACCTAATAAATGTTTGTCCAGCTTCTGCTTGAAGACCTCCAAGAAAGGAGAGACTGTCCACTTCTTAAGGCAGCCGATTGCACTAGTGGATAGCTCTAATTACTATGAAGTTTTTCCTGACATCTAGCCTGATTTGTCTCTTTGTTTCTTCCACTCGTCTTTCCTGGTTCTGCCTTTGGTAGACAAATAAAACAAATCTAATCCTTTCTTCATATCACCACTCTTTGTATACTTGAAGACAGTTGTCATAATCCCCTTGAGTTTTCTCTTCTCCAAGCTAAACATTCCCAATTTCTTTAAATAATCTTCATGTTGTAAACTCAAGACCCTTCACCTCCCTGATTACCATTCTCTGAATACAGGTTATCAATATCCTTTGTGAACTATGACACCCTGAATGGAATATAATGGTCCAGATGAGGCTTGATGAAGGCCTCAGTACATTGAGACTATCATGTCCATATTCCTGGACCTTATTCATGCCCTTGTTATACTTCTCAATGTAGTTGAAGATAGCATAAGGTTTGGTTTGGTTTGATTTTTGGCTGTTACATTTGACTTATATTGAGCTTGAAGCCCATTAAAACCTTCAGATTTTTTTTTCAAACCAAATGCTTTTTAATCATGCTTCTCCTATCTTATACTTGTATTTTTTTGTGACCAAATTCAAGACTTTACATTTATCCTCAATGAATTTCATATTATTAGACTCTACTCAATGTTATGTCCTGTCAAGACCCTTTTGAGTCTCCTGTCACCCAGAGTATTAGTTATCCATGCCCCATCCTAGATTTGTGTTACCTGAAAAATTCAATGAGCACACACCGCTTCTAAGTCACTGACAAAAATATTTAAGAGTACAAAGTCAAGCACAAATCCCTGAGATACCCTCCTGGAGACCTGCTGCCATGATACTATCGAGTCATTCACAACCGCTCTTTGAGCAATGATATCTAAACAGTTCTGAATCCATCTGATCGTCTCCCGTATCTGGAATTCTCACTGCCTTCCCTTCTATTTCTAATCCATAACTTCCTTTATGATAACAAATTAGGGGCTACCTCCTATAAAGGCTTCTTTTGATAGGTCTGGTTGTTAGAACTCTCCCTGCTCCTGAAATTTTTGTATTTACTCCATATGTATTTTGTGTATATTTATGTGTTTGTCTTGCTTCCCAGGCAGAATTGAAGGTCACTGAGGGAAGGAACTACCTTCATTTTTGTCTTTGTATCTCCAGAATCTAACATAGGACTGGGGATAGAGGAGGCCTTCAATAAATGCTTGTTAAATAGATTTAAGAACACACACGCACACGCGCGCACACACACACACACACACACACACACACACACGAAACCAAAAAACTTCCACATAGTATTGGGTGTAAGACACTGGAAACAGTGCCCCAGGATTGGTTCAGAATCTTTATCTTTAAGGTCTCTTATAAAGAAGGTAGCAAGGAATTACTAAGGAGCCCTGAGAAAAGAACAAATTGAATCCTAAGACAGTGATTGACAAACCTTTATTTTTCATTAAATGCTCAAGTTAAAATGAATTAAGTGATAGGAGTTGGATCTGGAACAAAAGACCAATCGTTCATAGAAAAGTCTGTGCAGAAGCTGAGTGCCTTTGCTTTCAATTTATAGCTAGGGCTTTACCCAGAGCATTCGATCATAAGCAGAAAAATATGAATACCATACAGCAGTATGAATGTGATGTATCTTTTTTCTAGCTATTACATTCACGGTATTACCCTTATCTTTCTGGAGCTGTGAGAAAATGGAGCTATGCTGATGACTGTGAAGCATTTCTGAGCATGTACTGGATTCTTCATTCTGTGTTTGTCAAGATTAAAACTGATATTGGATAATCAATGCTTCCTTTATACATCTCTATCCTGACAGTAGGTTTCATCCCTTCCTATTCAGTAGGTTTGCACAGAAATCTGGAGTTATCTTCCTAATCCTGAGCCCCAAATTGGAGCCAGAAAGTCTGATTTGGTTAGATAAGTGTTATTATCTTGAGGGCATAGCTGCATGACAGGACAAACTGAGGCAAGAAGAGGTTAGGTAGCCTGCTTCATATCAAACATCACCATTTGATTGTCTTGGGCTAATTTAAGAACATTGACTCCTAATTACCATCTCATCAGTCAATAAACATTGACTAAGAACCCACTACATTCTAGGCACTAAGTGCTGAGGGGTATGAAGAAGGGTAACAGCCAGTCCCTGACCTCAAGTAGATCACAGCCTGTAATGGTAGTCAGGGCGGTGTTTTTTGCTGTTCTTCTCTTAAGGGCCTTTAATGATTCTGGTCTTTGTTTGAAAGGGGCTGTAAAGTAGGATCTTTTCCCTTGAAATATTTCTCAGCACTGAGGCAATCAAGAGTCATTGACTTGTATATGATGTGATACTGGGGATGTGGAACTTCCACACACCCAGCCTGGGTGAGGTCAGAGCCTCAGGGCTCTGAACAGGATATAATTGAGGGGAGCTTGGTGTTTGGCTTTTGGGGCTCACTCAGGCAAGGAGTGTTGAGACTCTGGGCAAGCCGTTGTGACTGCCTCCAGCTTTGCTAACTCAGACTCATTAGTTCTTTGATAACTACGAATTGTGATTTGAATCAGACAAGGTCTGTCTGTTGATGTTTGTAATTTCTGTTTGTATTTGCCTTGAAGTTCAGGGGGCTGATTTTCCCCCCCAGAACTAAGTGAATGATATATGTATGTTTGATTAAACTGAGGTTGTTAACCCCTTAAAGTTGCTTTCTTTAGAAAAGCAGATCAAAGAACCTATGTTAGCAGCCTTCTGTGTGTTGGTTGTTGTTGGTCTTACACAGCCACAGTAGCTGCTAGCCAGATTGTTGTTACACAGTCTAATGGGAGAGACGACATGCAATAGGCAGGAGGAAAACCAGGGGAGATTAATGTCACAGAAATGTAGAGAGAAAAGAATATCAAGGAGAGAGGGTGATACCCAATGTCAAAGGTTGCAGAGAGCTAAAGAAAGATGAATACTGACAAAAGATTTAGCAAGTAAGAGATTGTTAGTAACTTTGCAGAAAGCAATTTCAGTTGAATAAGGATGGAAGTCTGACTTTAGAGAGTTAAGAAGAGAGTGAAAGGAAAGGAAGTAGAAGGGCCTATTGTGGAAGTCCTTCTCAAGGAGATTAGCCACAAAAGGGAGGAGAGATATGGGATGATGGTTAATGGAGATGAATGGATTAAGTGAAGGTTTTTTGAAGACAGGGGATACATGGACACATTTGTAGATAGCAGGGAAGCAATCCGTAGACAAGGAAAGATTGAAGAGAAGTGAATGAGAGGGAACGATAGAGGGGGCTATCTGTCGGAGAAGACCAGATGGAATGAGATCGCTTGTACATGCTCAGTGCTTTTCTTTGGCAAGGTGAAGGGTTGCTTCAACATATGAGAGATATGAGTTGAAGAAGAGGGGAGAAGATGAAATTCTCAGTGAATGTCCTCAATTTTTTAGCGAACTACAAGGCAGGGTTCTCAGCTGATGGATTAAGTGAAGGTTTTTTGAAGACAGGGGATACATGGACACATTGTGGTGAGTGGGATAGTGAGTCAATTAGGTATAAAAGGATTGCTTTGCTATAGTGAGGGACAAGTTGAGATTATGTGACCTAAATCTGTAGTGGATCCAATGTGACATTGGGGTATCTGGTTTGAAAGGTATGGGGATGAGGGAACAGGCAGTGAGGGCTTTGAATAAAGGCTACTGGTGGTTCTGGATCACTGGGATGGGGACAGTATGCCCAGGTGGGTGATTATTTATCATTGCTGAATGAGTTTAGGAGGGTTATTAATATTACTAGGAAATTGATGGTATCCTCTCAGAGTGTTAGGTAGCTCAGATTAGGGGATTGGGGTTGTTGTTGGAATAACATTTTTCTCCTATTCTTGCAGGCAGGTAAGATGGAGATGGAGGAAGCAGGAAGGAATGGTATTTCTCTGTCCTCTGCAAGAAGTAAGAATCCCCAGCAAGTGGGATGAGGCCAGGACAGGTAACTGACACTCAATGGAATCTTTTGGAAATCTACAAGGGGTACATGAAGAGAGAGAAAAGAAAAGAGCCAGGCTAAAGCCCTGGAAAATATTCACAGGACAGAAGATAGATGTTGATGCAGCAAAACAAACCAAGAAGGAACAACCATTTGGGTAGGAAAATAATAGGATCTGAGATTTTGAGATGGAAAGGAACTCAGCACATCTACTCCAAATCCCTCATTTTATGGGGTTCAGAGAGGTTAGGTTATTTTCCGGGATCATACAGATTACTATCTGCATGTCAGAGGAAGAATTTGAATCCACATCTTCCTGATTTCAGGCTCAACATACCATTCACAATACCAGGTTCCCTCACTAAACAACAAACTTTGCTTGAGAAAGGAAAACTGCGCATTTATATCCTATTTGATTTCAATGATAGATAGGAGAGGAAGTGTTTACTTGTTTAAAAAGACAGCAGTAAGTTTGTGAACTGCAAGAAGGACCTCGGGATACAGTTTTTTGAATATCATATGTTGATACCACTCATGAATATTGATAATCACATTTCAAATTAAATTTCACTTGTGACCTTGGGAATTCCCACACACTTCTAGAGTAGCAAGTCCCCTGCCTTTCGAGTTCACGTATCAAATAAACATGAGGAGAATATATAAATATAAATAATCAGTGTGGGTATCATATCTGCTGTAACATGCCTAATTATTCATCTAGAGTACATTGTGGAAGTAATTCACCTATCTAGTGTGAGATAGTGCTTAAAAATGAAAAATCCAGTTGGAATCATGCTGTGGCATATGCTAAAAAGGATGTATTTCGGCTCTCTCCTTCACACTTCTCACCTTCTGTCCTCTATCATAGTTATGTGTGGTACAACAACTTAAATGCTGTAGTGATTGATATCCATGAAATGTTAAAGCATTGCAAGGACATTTTTCAACACATTAAGTAGATATTCTCTGGAGGATTTATAGAAAGTCATTGACAAGAATGCACAGGGGGGGAAGGCATGGAGGCTTTGTTATCTCTACTTGTAGAGTATAGAGTTCCGTTGATGAAACCTATTAAAATATTTAAATATGTCAACAGGTGTCATTCACCTCCAGTAAATAATAAGCTCCTTAAGCATACAGACTGTGTGTTATTTGTCCTTGATACCCCCAAAGGCCCAGTGTCTCTAACTAATTTCTTACCCACCTTTAATTACTGAATAGATATTGACTCAGTCAAACTGAGGTCTGTTAAAGCTTAAAAAGGCCAAGGTCTCCCACTGTATCCCGGGCCTCTATCTCTAGTCCTTCTGATCTATATCAGGCCACTGGACCCAGATAGCTCGGGAAGAGAGAATGAGGCTGGTGACTTTGTGCATCTCTCCTCCACTTAAATCTAATTCGCTTGTATGTAATGGCATCACCTCCTTGATGTCCTAGCGCTCTTTGAGAACAAAGGACAAACAACAGCAAGGATGTACTTAATATAAATTTTGAATTGAACTTAAATTTAAATGTCTGGGTCATGTGGTCTATCGTTTAGATTACTGAAGTTTTTGTCTCTAGTATGTGTCCTCTTCCCTTGCCCCTGCCCTCCGACCAACTCCAATTCACTTAAACTTTCTTTGCCTCAGTTCCTATACTGTTATGTAGCAAGGAAATAAGGACTAGTTTTCTGTGGGCAGTGAGAAGTCTCCAGTGTTTGGCTACATGAACCTCTGAGAGGTGAAGAAGAACTGCAGGAGTCTTCAAGAGATTGGCTATTTTACTCTTGTCTTGGAGGTTGAAATTTGCAGAGATTTTAAGAAGTGAGTGGGCACTCAGATGTGTTGGACTGGATGCCACTTGCAAGAAGTTCAGTTTTTTCTTAGTTTGTGAGGAAGGGAAGAGGTGAAAAGACAAGGGGAGTGCCATGGCTGCTCTTGCTATGGTCACGATCAAAAAAGCTAGTTGAGTGGATGCCGCCTGGGGCTCAGAAGAGAGAGGCTATGACTGCTTGCTTGAGTCTGCTTCATCTGTCTCTATACGTTCCCTGGGAGAGAGTGCAATTCTGTTCTAAAGCTTATCCCCGGTCATTAAAGTCACATTTATAATAGTTATATGTGGTGCAACAATCTAAGTGCTATGGTGACTGACTGATATCCATGAAATATTAAAGGCTCGCAAGGACAGTTTTCAACACATTAAGCAGATGTTCTCTGGTGGATTTACAGGAAGTTATAGACAGGGTTAGTTTGAATGTAGTTTGAATTTGCTAACCCTGAAGGCCCAGAGTCTCTGGCTCATTTCTTGCTGCTTTTAGTTTAGTTGGTTTGAATTTGCCAGCTAAATAAAATTTTATCAATTATGGCTGTTTCTGATGTATGTGCCTTGTTATTTGTGAAATGAGATTTGCAAGAAACAAAGCAAAGCAAACAAAAACAAGGTAAGTTTTAGTAAGGTGTATAAACAAAAGTTAAAGGGGGCTGGGAGCATGCACTATGTAAGTAGTTGGGATTCTATTTTTACTGGGGGTTCCTGAGCTCTGAGAGAGAATCTTACCAATCATTTCATTTTACAAACTTCCCAAAAGAAAAGATCCAGCCACATGAACTTTGACTTTTTTTTTAATGTTTCGGCTAAAATTGTGAGCTTAAGAAAGAAGTCTGGTGGTGGTTGGGCAGCTGCATTGAGTCATGCAGCATTGTTTCAATGTTTTCCTTCACTCATGCTCAGAGGGAATCCCTTTGGAGGAGGTGAGTCAAAGGCAATAACTAGATCAGGGGTAGGGAACCTCTGGCCTTGAGGCCACATATGGCCCTCTAGGTCCTCATGTGTGGCCTTTTGACTGAATCCAAGTTTTTTTTCTTTTTTTCTTTTCGCTTTTCTTATTATTTAATATATTTAGTTTTCAGCGTTGATTTATACAGGAGTTTGAATTACAAATTTTCTCCCCATTTCTACCCTCCTCCCCACTCCAAGATGGCGTATATTCTAGTTATCCTGTTCCCCAGTCAGCCCTCC
>JAQQSZ010015525.1:0-11252 GCA_028646595.1 Phalanger gymnotis | reverse complement strand
GAAGGGGACCATGACATCAGGGAGATGATGCCATGAGATGCAAGTGAATTGCATTTAAGCGAAGGAGGGCTGTGCAAGGTCAGCAACCTGACTTTCTCCAGGGGAGTCATCTTAGTCTTGAGGTGAAATATAGATGGGGAGGACTGGAGATGGCCCCCACAGTGCCTGGTACACAGTCGGCACTATATAAATGTCTGCGATTATTATTCTAATACAATGTGAGCTCCTCCAGAAGACCCTCAGGGCCCATGAATTACAGAGTCTTGTTCCTTCCTCCCTGCTGGGTCCTTTTCCTCCTCCCAGACTCGCCATTCTGGGGAGGGGTCCGCCCCCTGTACCCCTGCTGTAAAGGGTGTCCTTCCCCATTAGAGCATGAGCTCTTTAAGGGCAGGGTTGTCTTTGCTTGTATTTGCATCCCTGCCCAGCGTCTGGCACATGTTTAGGGGCTTCTTCGAGGTTTGTTGACTGCCTGCCTGGTCAAAAAGCAGTTGGATGGCACCAGTTGAGGTTGGTAAAAGCTAATTGTTGATCAATGAATCGATTGGCTTCCCCCTCCTCAGCTTCCCCAATGCCCCTGGCTCTTCTCTGGCCCAGCCATTCTCTGTCAGGGAACTCTGGCACAAACACCGAAGAGGGTTACAGTTTCAGGCTGGACTGGAGCTCTGCTCCTCCTGCCCTGACCCCTCCTGTCCTCCCGCCCCTGCCCCCACCCCCTTCCGGGGCCCAGCAGCGCCGGACCTGCGTCCTGGGTTACCACTCAGAGCCTGGGAGCTTCTGCTGGACCTCGTAACCCGAGAAGTGGCGGGCATCTCTGGGCATCAGTTTCCACTTCCTTCTTTTCTGTCCTTGGAGGCCTTGGTGGGAGGTTGTCACTGAGGGATCCCCAGGAAGGTAGGCCTCATTTCTCATCCTTCTTCATCCTCTGGGGCAGAGGGCCAAGGGGCCAGCATCTGTGCTGGGCAGACCCTCAGAAGGAGTTTCTTGAGGCACTGAAACCGCTGTGGTTGTGTATTATCTGGGAACTGATTTGGAGGAGCCGCCTTGGGCCTCTCAGGCCTTGCGGGACCCTTAGCACATAAACAACCAGGCCCTCAGTCCACCAGGAATGGGGTGGGGACGTTTCTGTAAGGCATTCAACAGGGATTGATTTAATATAATAAGATACTACATTATATTATTATTGTTTCTATTATTCATTATTATTTTATTTAGCCGTTATAAAAAATGTTATTTCATGAAGGACTGAGGGCCCTGCGTTTAGTTGAATTGTGGAAAAATAGGTGGAAACATTTTTTACTGATTAATAAGGAAATATTTAAGAGATCCCTTGTTTACCCTAGGGCTTGGAGTGAGAGAGGTGGTCCACAAGTGAGGGAGTTGACCTCTCGTCTGTTGATGACCAGGAGGGGAGGTCCTACCTGGCTGAGGCAAGGTTCCTGGTTGCTTGACAGGCCCCTGCCTGGGAACTTACTCCTCACCCCAACCACCTGTCCCCATCGCTTTGCTGCCAAGATCCCCCCAAAATGGCCACGTGCCTGGTGGGTCCTTAGACTGTTCAAGGGGTTCTGCAGAGTGTCCATTCTCCCAGGGCCAGGGCAGAAGAAGACAGGCTGATCACCCTGCCACCTGTCCTAATCTCTCACTCCTCTCAATCTGCCCAATCAAAGGCAGACAGAACATTGAAGAGAGAATCGGGAAATCTGGGTTGTAGCCCCAGTCCTGAAAGTAATGAAGTGTTTGCGATCCAGGATAGTATTTAGCCTCTCAGGGCCTCAGTTTCCCCTTCTAGAAAATGAACTGGTAGGGCTCGGTGATCTCTACCTGAACAAAAGTGGAACCGTAGAACCCAAAGAATTGATGACTGAGCACTTTGATTAATGGACATTTGGGAGCTGAAAGTTTGGAATCCCTCATGCCTACTGAGGCCATGGGTTTTCTCTTTCCTCACCCGAGGGCAGGTGGTATCTGTCCCCCAGTATCCTGTAAGCTCTCTGAGGGCCAGAATGGTTTTGTTCTTCTCTTTAGCTCAGCAGGGCCTACCTCACTCAGTGCTTGGCACGGAGCAGGCACCTACTACATGTAGATTTTGGAGTCGGCAAGGAGAGTGTGCACTCATGTCCATGGTCCCTCTGTGGTCTCTCAGACTGAGAACCACCCTAGGGTAGGAGAGGGGCCCCTCTTGTAGCTCCCGTCATTTGGCAGAAATCCAACTCATTACCTACGTGTTTGTTTTTGTTCCAGATTTGTCCAAGACAAAGACTTAGCTGGCAGAATACTCCAAAAGCAAGTTACCCTTGTGAATTAAAGTCCAGATGTGGTGGGTGGCAAGACCCGGGCCCAGGGCCTTTGGTGTCTGGAGCCATTTAGTGCACTGTCCTGGCAAGGCCTTCTTTCTCTCCCTCTGGCCTCTAACAAGCTCTCTGTTTTGTAGGGAGGCCCTGAGGACAGTTCCAGTCTGAGTCAGCTCCAGTTTGAGTTCCTGTCCTTGACCCCCAGGCAGGGGCATCTATCTCCCAGCCTTTCTGCCCAGCCTTGCCCCTGCTCACTGCCTCTGGGTTGGGGGTGGGGCACAGCCAGCATCTGAGGATTCTGAGTGAAGGGGCCCAGAGGAGAGGGGTGGGGCCTTTCTCCAGAGAGGGAGGGAGGGAATCCCTGACCACTGGCTGTGTCAGGCTTTCTTAGCATTTTGGAGGTCATGTACCCCAGGGCCACTCTGGTGAGGCTCATGTACCCTTTCTTAGAAGGTGGGTTTTTTTTTCCCTCAAAGAGGAAGAAAATGCTAAGTTGCACTTAGGAGTTAGATCCCAAAGTGTCAAGTTAGGGAGTCTTGCTTCCAGACTACCCTTTGCAAACATTTCAATTCTCTTTATTCCTGTGCACTTGACCATTCCCAACCCAGGGGAAGGAGAAAGGGAAGGGAACAAGCCTTTATTCCCACATACAATGCACCAGGCACTGTCCTAAAGTCGTTTACAAATAACTCATGTGATCTTAACCATAACCCTGGGAGGCAGGTGCAATTCTCATCCCCGTGTTACAGTTGAGCAAACTGAGGCAGACAGATGAAATGGCTTGCCCAGGATCCCCCAGTTAGGAAGTGCCTGAGGCCAGCTCTGAACTCAGGTCTTCCTTGTGTTAAATGCTGGTGTTTTTGAAGGAAGAGATATTGCGTTTAAGGGAGCAGGGACAAAATGACCCTGCCTGTCCTTCTGCACCTTTTCTTTCCTCAGTTGAGCATTTAAATGAAATTTGGTGTTTTTCTGTCAGGTGATACCCACCAGCCACCCTTCACTCCCCTAATGGATACACCAGCCTGTACAAACCTATTGGATTGAACACTCCCTGTAAACCTGCTTGCTAACCACATGCTCTTAAGTTAATTTCAATGAATAAGTAGAACATTTCGCCTATTTGTTATCACCCCCTTCTGCTCTCCAGTCCCAGAGTTCAAGCCCTCTGTTATAACACCTCAGTCTAGTCTCAAAGCTCCAATCCACATATTGGGGGGAGGCGGGTCACGCCTTGGGCAAGCTACCAGCTCTCATGAGGCCCAGAGGCCAGAGGCTCAACCTCCAATAGAAAGGGTTCCCTGAGGGGTAGATTGATTTAGCAAAGCACAAGTGAGCATTATCTACCTTGCAGTCTATTGTTTATTCTGCTCAGCATTTCCCAATTCCATTTGAATGTGCTCTGGGTTTCCCCAACCTCAGGGGACTGTGTGGATCGTGCTGTAAGCAAATCTCTAAGAGTCTCAAGGGCAGAGAAAGTGCCAGGTTCCAGAGGGAGGAGTAAGGGGAGTTTTCTCAGAGAGATGACAGCTGCAGTCCCTCACCCAGCCCTCCTGTAGAGTTTCTATTCCTTCATCAGCAAACTGCCTCTTCATCTCCTTTGGCCTCTATTGTAGGAGACAAGGTCCTTCCTGCCCTGCCCCTGTGGCAGTGGCGGCTGATCAGCTTTGTACACTGGAGCCCATCTGCCCCTCCCCAGCCCAATGGTTCTGCTTTCAACAGGAGAGAAGCCAGGAGCCTGAGGCTGGTGTGTCCCGGGGTAGACTTTCTCTACAGCTCCTCTTGCCTTGCCCTAGAGAAAGCATGGGTACCCCCACACAGCTCTGATGGCTAAGATTTTCCTTACAATGAATGGGCTGGAAGAAATTTTGCTTGAAAGAGTCTATGATGGAAAGGAATTTGCAGGCCACTGAACTGGGCTTCCAGGAGACTAACAGCAATGGGACAGATGATGGGGCGGAAGGGCTGGAGTATGGCGAAGGTAGATGAAGAGGAGGAGGAGGCGGGGGAGGATGAAGTAGCACTAGGCTGGCCTTTCTACCCAGAGATGGGAGAATGGGTGGCCCACATTGAGGAACCAGGGGAATAAGTGGATAGAGAGGAGATTTGTGGAGAGGAATGGCGACCGCATTCAGGCCTTGGTGTCAATTGATTTTATGGTCCTGGTACAGAGCCGAAGCCATGTGGGGGAATGAGAACTGGAGAGGAGGGAAAGAACAAGCAAAGGAGAGAGAAGAGATGTGGCCTGAGCCAGGTGTGGCTCCTCCCTTCAGGTGAGCTCCCCAGTCTGTTTGGCCCCATCCTCCCTCTCCCTCTTTTGGGGAGGTACTCAGGGAACCCCTGTTTGCAGAGGCCTAGCTGTGCCTCCATGCCTGGCCAGTGCCCTCAAGCCATGCAGTTTCTCAGTGCCTGAATCCAGTGACCCTCTGTACCAGTATACATACACTCGCTTCCAGTGACCCTATGTTCCTACTGTCCTTCCCAAGGTCCTGCAGCCACTTCAAAGAGCACTCGAGGCAGCAAGAGAAGCTGCCTTCCCACGGCCGAAAATGATGAGCTATTTGCAAATGTCTAAGAAAACAAATGATGTGGTTGTGAAGAGATCAGTTCGCCTCATGAACAAGCAGGCCAAGAAGCAGGTGGTCAAAGAGGAGCATCAGATGAAAGTTGAGGACAAGAAGAAGACAAGAGTCCAGAAGAAGAAGGCAGCAGTCGGGGAGGTAGAAGGCGAGTCCAGTGATGCAGCGGAGCCCCTTGGGCCATCTGCTCCCCCCGGCCAAGCTGGCCCCCTGGGCCTTGCCAGCCAGGCCGGTCCCTATGACCAAGCTGGCCCCTACTCAAGTCAAGTATCTGTAAAGCTCTCAGACGGGAAGGAAGGCATGAAGAAATACGAGGGGAGAGACAGGCTGAACCTGAATGGAGAACATCTCTGTGACTGTTTGGACCAAGACTGCCTGGGCTGCTTCTACCGTTCCCTCTGTGCCAGTTCACCACATGTGAGATCATCTGCCGCCACCACCAGAAATGGATTTACGAGGCCATTGCCAACAAGGTTGGAGAACTGGTCAGCACCTTCCCATTTCGTCATGCTAAGTAAAGGCCTGCGCCTCACATGGCTGTGTATCTCTCAGTCTTAGTGTCTCTGGGTATGTGTCTCTTCTTCCTGGCTGAGCTTCCCTGCCTCGAGAAGGAGCTGGATTGGCAATCCTGATTCCTGCTGCTCCCCAACAGTATTGCCATGAGTATGCTAGGAGCCTGCTCACCCTCTTCTCCCAAGTGTCTTTACTCTGAGCACAGATGCAGATGAGAAAACAAAAGGCCTTGCTCCCATAGGGGACCCCAAGTGTCCATCTTGCTGGAGATTACCTACAGAAGTCTCTCCTACTGCTGACTTTTTGGAACTTGAGTATATTCTTCCAGGGAAGGTGGAATGTCCTTCCTGCCCTGCCCCCTTTCCTGCCTCAGGTGTCCCTAAAGCCAGACCAGAATTCTTCTCCAGATTCCTAAGGTTCTCTTTCCTGTTTCAATTAATGCTATTTGTCATGTATGTGTTGCCACGTCTAGATGGTCATATAGCTGTCTGTCATATCTTGCATCTGTGTTGTTTTCTTTATGATTCTATGGTTCTTGAGGACATTCTGACAACTACCACTCGCCTAACTGCTTTTTTCCTCTCCTCTTGCTGCAGGTATTAAAGGAGGCTGGATTCTGCTGGGATTCTCCTCAGTCTCTCTTCTGCAGTTTATATAGTGGAAAAATATCTGTATATATATTTAAAATAGTTATGAGATTCCACAACAGAAGAATATATACTGTTAAAGTGACAGCAGATAAAAAAAGAATAAAAAAAAGTTTGTGAAGTTAATTTATCGTTGCCTTCATTTTAGAACAAGAGGCAGGGAGGTTGCACCTCCTCTGTGCCAGGCACCTTGGAAACACTGGGGACCCAAGGGCAAAGCTGAAGCAGTCCCTGCCCTCAAGGAGTTTCCTTTCAACCCTTGTTGTCACCTGGTAGACGGAGAAGGTGTCACTCCAGCGGTGTTCCTCTGGAGAGGCCTCTCCTCTGGCCCAGCATGCCCAGCTACATCTCTCTGGATATTCCCTAGGACCAGTGTTAGAGACTGCTAGGCTCTCACTTCCTCTGCCAGGGCAGCACACACACACACACACACACACACACACACACACACACACACACACCCAGAAAGGGGAGGTGAGGGAGAGGAAGGGAACAGAAAAGATCCGTACAATACAGAAGAGGGACAAAGAAGGGATGGGGATTGGTGAGCTGGCCAGGTTGCACACAGGAGCAAAGCGGGGTATGGGGAACAGTGATCCTGGAGAAGGGAAGACTTGGGGAAACCGTGGGACCTGTTCAACCTTTTCAAAGTGAGGGTGGGCAGCTGTCATTGGAGGGTGTCATGTGGGAGAGGAATGACCCTTCTTCCCTTTGACCTGAGAGGGTCAGAAGCAGTCAGGATAGCTGGAGATAACAGGGGGAAATTTGGCCTTGATGGGAATGGAAAGGGCTCTTCTGGGTACTGGGAAGTCCTGCACACCAGAAGTTTTAAAGTAGGGTGAGAAGCATGATTCACGCTTATAGGCAACTTACCTTGAAGGCACAGATGCTACTTATTCTCTTTCCTCAATTACTAAACACTTCAACTTCTCCATACTGAATTCCTGCCTTATTAGTCAAATAGAGCAAACAATACAAACAACAGCCGCATCTCAGAAGGAAGCAGCCACCTGCTTCCTAGAAGTCGCAGTAAGTATCTTTTCTACTGGTGGTCATGGCAAGGTGCCCTCTGCCCAGACAGATGCCATGCGTCAACTTCCGAAGTGGGGACCCCAGCCAGTCTCCCTAAATCTGCACTGCTCACAGGCAAAAACTGGCTGCTCAGGGCTCAAGTGTGAGGAAAGGAGGAGTCTGTCTCACATTGACTCTGAGAGCAGGCTACTGGCTGGGGCCTCCAGGATCTTTGCCTCACGCTGTCCATGCGTGTTCTCATTCGTTTACTACATACATCACTGGAGTGGTCATTTGTTACCTAAGCTACTGATAAAATATTGTGTTTATTGTAGTTTTTCTTTCTTTGGTGGTCCGTCCTATCAGAGGGTCTGCATACCCTTACCAACTGAACACATATGTATCGTCTTCTAGATCCTAACATAAAAGTGATTATCTTGTATTGAAAAAGAGCTTCTTCACAACCACTCCATGACACATCCTGGCTTCATTAATGAGGCAGTGAAAGTTCCCCCCACACAGGGGCTAGATGGCCATTTGTCAGGCATTTTTAGTTCTCCAATTCCGTGATTTTTTGGGAAGAGAGGGAGCAGCATCCATGCCAATAAGGACCTTCCCCGAAGATTGCAGAACTACAAGAGAAAAGGGAGCTCCTCTGATGTCTCTGATCTCTTTAGGTACCCAGCCATCCCAGTGCATTGCTGTGACATGGAGGCCTTCACCAGAACCAGACAAGCCATTGATAATTAATTGAGAGCAAACAGTCTTTATTATGGGCATATTTTCCCTAATCCTAGTGAATGTTGGACAGTCAAAAAGCTGCCTGGGGGAGGAAATCAGAGTGGAATGCAGAGTCGGCAACAAAAGAGATAACCAGAATGGTTGCCAGATGGAGAAGCCTCTCATCAGCTTTGGCATCTCCACCCTGACTGTGTAGGAGCCAGCTAGGACCTTGTCTTAACAACAAGGCTAAGCGAGCATTAGTCCTCCCCCGCAAAAGGAGGAGGCTTCCCTAGATTACTTTGTGAGGCCCCTTCCAGCCCCAACTCCATCTTGCCCCTGCTGCGGCAGAGCAGCATCTCCGGCTGTCCCTCCGCACCTCTCCCTCCCTCGGGTGCCCATCTGCCCCACCCACCCACCGCTCTCTGCCCCTTCCTGTGCCCTCGCCTACATCTCTCTATCCCTGCGGGGCAGAGCGTGCACCTTCCTTTCTGTCCTTGTGCGACCTGGAGTCAGATTGTCTCTGAGGGCTCCCCAGAGAGGTAGGACTCATTTCTCAATCTTCTCCATCCTCTGGCAGGGGGGAGCCGGCCAAGGGGCTGGGGTGTGGGGAGCAGAGTTCCGGTTCGCCTCATTTCTAATCCTCCATTCTGTGGCGGTCCTGGACAAGAGGCTGCTGTCTGGTGGGAGGGGGGGGGGCGGGAAGAGCTCAGGTAGGCCTCATTTCTCATCCTCCATCCTCTCGGCAAGAGTGGCAAGGCGCTGGGGTCTTGGAGGGCCGAGCACCATCAGGAGCTTCTGTGGGCACTGAAGCCACTCTGCTTGTGTTTTATCAGGGAACTAAGTTGGAGGAGCCACCTTGGGCCTCTCAGGCATTGTGGGACACTTACCATGTACACAACTATGCCCTCAGCCATCTGGGAATGGGGTGTGGAAGTTATTGTAAGCTATACAATATGGGGTGATTTAATATAATATGATAGTATATTGCATTATTATTTATCGTGATTATTATTTTATGTAGTCATTATTTAAATGATATTTCATGAAGGGCTGAGGGCCCTGCATTTAGCTGAATCATGGAAAAGTAGGAGGAAACATTAATTATTGATTAATAAGGAAGTAGTTAAGAGATCCCTCATTCACCCTACGGCTTGGGGTGAGAGAAGTGGCCCACAAGTCAGAGAGGAGACCTCTTGTCTATTGCTGATCAGGATGGGAGGCCCTACCTGTTGTGGGCCATCCCCCCGCCTGGGACCTTACTCCTCACCCCAAACACTTGTCCCCATCGGTTTGCTGCCAAGAGCCCCCTAAAATGGCCACGTGCCTGGTGGGTCCTTAAACTGTTTAAGGGGTCCTGCAGAGGGTCCATGCTTCCAAGGTCAGGGCAGATAAAGATAGGCTGATAACCCTGCCACCTGTCCTAATCCCCCACTCCTCTCAATGTGCCCAATGAAAGGCAGACAGAACATTGAAGGGAGAATTGGGAAATCTGGGTTGTGGCCTGAAATTAATGAAGTGTTTGCGATCCAGGGTAGTATTTAGACTCTCAGGGCTTCAGTTTCCCCTTCTAGAAAATGAACCGGTAGGGCTCGGTGATCTCTACCTGAACAAAGTGGAACCTTAGAACCCAAAGAATTCATGACTGAGCGCTTTGATTAATGGACATCTGGGAGCTGAAAATTTGGAATCCCTCATGCCTACTGAGGACATGGGTTTTCTCTTTCCTCACACAAGGACAGGTAGTATCTGTCCCCCAGCATCATGCAAGCTCTCTGAAGGCCAGAATGGTTTAGTTCTCCTCTTTAGCTCCCCAGGGCCTACCTAGCCCAGTGCCTGGCACAGAGGAGGCACCTGGTTTGGCACAAATCCCACTCGTTTACCCCCTTGTCTTTTTTTTTGTTCCAGGTTAATCCAAGATAAAGACTTAGCTGGCAGAAGACTCCGAAGGCAAGTTGCCCTTGGCAATTAAAGCCCAGATGCGGTGGGTGTCATTACCCGGGCCGAATAGCGTTAGTGTCTGGAGCCATTCAGCACACCGTCCTGGCAGGGACTTCCTTCTTTCCCTCCAGCCCCTAGAAAGCTCTCTGTTTTGTAGGGAGGCCCTAGGGACAGTCTCAGTCTAAGCTACCTCCAGTTTGAGCTCTTGTCCTTGCCCCCCAGGCAGGGGCATCTATCTCCCAGCCTCTCTGCCCAACCTTGCTCGTGGTCACTGGATCTGGGGGGCTCAGTCAGCGTCTGAGGATTCTGAGTGAAGGGGCCCGGAGGAAAAGGGTGGAGCCTTTCTCCAGAGACGGAGGGAGGGAATCCCTGACCACTGGCTGTGTCAGGCTTTCTTAGCATTTTGGAGGTCATGTACCCCAGGGCCACTCTGGTGAGGCTCATGTAGCCCTTCTCAGAATAAGGTTGTTTTTCACTCAAAGAGGAAGGAAATGCTAAATTGAACTTAGGAATTAGATCCCAAAGTGTCGAGTTAGGGAGTCTTGCTTCCAGCCTCCCTTTGTAAACATTTCAATTCTCTTTATTCCTGTGCACTTGACCATCCCCAACCGAGGGGAAGGAGAAAGGGAAGGGAACAGGTCTTTATTCCCACCGACAATGGGCCAGGCTGTACTAATGTCCTTTACAAATAACTCATGTGATCTTAACCATAATCCTGGGAGGCAGGTGCAATTCTCATCCCCGTGTTACAGTTGAGCAAACTGAGGCAGACAGGTGAAATGGCTTGCCCAGGATGCCCCAGCTAGGAAGTGCCTGAGACCAGCTCGGAGCTCAGGTCTTCCTTGTGTTAAATGCTGGTTTTTTGGAAGAAAGAGATGTTGCGTTTAAGGGAGCAGGGACAAAACGACCCTGCCAGTCCTTCTGCACCTTTTCTTTCCCCAGGTGGGCATTTAAATGAAATTTGCTCTTTTTTGTCAGGAGATACACACCAGCCACCCTTCACTCCCCTAATGGAAACAACAGCCTGTACAAACCTATTGGATCGAACACACCATGTAAACCTGCTCTCTGACAACATACACTTAAGCTAGTTTCAATGAATAAACAGAACAGTTCCCCTATTTGTTATCACCCCCTTCTGCTCTCCAATCCCAGAGTTCAAGCCCTCTCTCATAACACCTCAGTCTAGTCTCAAAGCTCCAATGCACATATTGGGGGGAGGCGGGTCACGCCTTGGACAAGCTACCAGCTCTCATGAGGCCCAGAGGCCAGAGGCTCAACCTCCAATAGAAAGGGTTCCCTGAGGGGTAGATTGATTTAGCAAAGCACAAGTGAGCATTATCTACCTTGCAGTCTATTGTTTATTCTGCTCAGCATTTCCCAATTCCATTTGAATCTGCTCTGGGTTTCCCCAACCTCAGGGGACTGTGTGGATCGTGCTGTAAGCAAATCTCTAAGAGTCTCAAGGGCAGAGAAAGTGCCAGGTTCCAGAGGGAGGAGTAAGGGGAGTTTTCCCAGGGAGATGACAGCTGCAGTCCCTCACCCAGCCCTCC
>JAQQSZ010015524.1:0-11252 GCA_028646595.1 Phalanger gymnotis | reverse complement strand
CAGGGCAACCAGAGTGTACGCCATCTTGGAGTGGGGGGGGAGGAAATGGGGAGAAAATTTGTAATTCAAATGGCTGTGAAAATCAATGCTGAAAACCAAACATGTCAAAAATAAATTAAAAAAATTAAAAAAAAAACAATGCCTACTCTTTGACTCAGCAATACCACTACTAACTAGGTCTGTATTCCAAAGAGATAACAGAAAAGCAAAAAGGAAAATGACCCATATATACAAAAATTTTTATAGCAGTTCTTTTTGTAGTAGCAAAGAATTGGAAACCGAGGGGATGCTCATTAACTGGAGCTTAAATTAAATTAAATTAAATGGCTTAAAAAGTCTTGGAATATGATTGTGATAGAATACTATTGTGTATAAGAAATGATGAGTGCTGGATGGTTTCAGAAAAACCTGGAAAGACATGAACTGATGCAAAATGAAGTGAGCAGAACCAAGAGAACATTGTACATAGGAACAGCAATATTGTATGATGATCAACTGTGAATGACTTGGTTATTCTTAGAAATGCAATGATCCAAGACAATTCCAAAGGACTTATGATGAAAAATGCTATCCACTTCCAGAGAAAGAACTCATTAGGTCTGAATGCAGATTAAAGCACACTTTAAAAAATTTTTTCTTTACTTTTCTGGTTTTTTTTTGTTTTCTTTCACAACATGACTAATATGGAAATAGGTTTTGTGTGACTGCACACATATATAACCCATATCAAATTGTTTTGCTGCCTTGGGCAGGGGGAGGGGGGAGAGGGAGAGAGGAAAAACAAAGTACTAGATAGTCTTAGACAGACTAAATCTAGTTTAGTCAGGGTCAACTAGACTAGAGACTGGATGATTTTTGCTGGCTTTCTTTAGGTATTTTGACAACTTAGCCACATAAAAATGTAGCTCCTGAGGCATCTACTCATATATGAGCCTCAGAAAAACTACCTTAGGTTTGGAATACACTATGGGTCAGCATCCACTCAAAAACATAGCTAATGAACCCATACCTGTGGGTTTATTTTTATCAGCCAGAAGATGTATTAGTTCAAAACAAACAAACAAAAAACTTCACATTAAGCAGTTTAGCAGAGTGATGGTAAAATAATCCCCCTTGCTCTCTCACATGGGCCACATTTTTCAGTCATCAGTGGGAGGACAGCACAAATTCAGGTAATACACATGATAGGTATGGAGGGCATAGACATAGGGAATATTCTCGAAGGGTCATGTGTTAGGAACTTATATAGTCAGGATACAAAATATGGACAAACGTATGAACAAGAGAACTCCTATCTCTGCCACTACGGGGCTGTTGATGTTCTCTGGAAATGTTATCATGTTCTCTGCTGTTCTCTGGTGGGTGTTACATCTCTTCTCTCCACTGGGTGTGTCTCTGTGCTGAGTGTTGAGCCTGGGTTCTGTTATCTCCTCAGAGTGTTTCCAGTGGTCTCATGGTCGCTGGGCTTCTTTCTTTGATCATCTTCTGTGCCTCATATCTTTAGGGCTATCTACTGGCTTTTTGTTCCTATCTGCTAAAATGTGGTGATCAGAAAGCTTTTCTCTGACAAGAGCAGGCTTGCTGCTTTTAGTGAATCAATTATGATGCACCATATTCAGTTAAAGGCAGCTAACAAAAAGCCAGTCAGTGTGCCCCTAGGCTCAGATTAAGTCTACTTATTTTAACTACTTATATCTGGTTCTTATCTGAAGTCCATTGTCCCAGACAGCAGTCTGACTTAGGGATAGAATGTTCTTGTGCCTATGGTTTAATCTCTGATCAGAATCCTGTGCCCCACTCCCACTCCCAACTCCATTTGAAGGATACTGCCCCAAAGCCCCATACATCAGCTGTGCAAAGGCTGTCTTTGCTCTCAAAATAATCTTTGGCATGAAAATGCAGTTGAGGAAGAAAAAAAATGTAAGTGAAGAAAACAAAATCATTGCCCTCTTACTCCTCGCATAACATTACTGCCTCATTTATGTTTATCTGCCAGGGACAAGAAAAGCCCCTAAGTTTTGCTGATGTATTCTGGCCAGTCTCATTATCTCCCTATGTTATCATATTCCATATTTTAGGGAAAAAGCATTCCCAAGCCTTTGTTCCATGTGGACTCTAGTACTGTATATTATGAGAAAAAGCTCTGTCTTTGTATTGCTGTCTAACCTCAACTATTTCTTATTAAAATGTCGTATCCTCTCTAGCACCTAAAATATATAGTACTGTATATAGTAGACACTTAAATATTTGTTGACTATTGATTGCTTTGTGACCTTGGGAAAATAATTTCTCTTTTTTCCAGATTGCAGTTTCCTCTGAAATTAGAGGCTAATCCAGATGATTACTAAGATCCTTTTTCAGGTTGACATTCTATTTTAATAGGGGCATTATAATTTTAGAGCTGAAAGAGTCCTTAGGAATCATCTCCTCAGACCCCCTCATTTTATAGACAGTGAAACCTTGTCCAAGGTCACAGAAACAGTAAGGAGTAAAGCCAGGATTGGAAGCCAGGTCCTCTGATTTCAAATTCAGCAACCTTTCCAACACAGGATCGCTTTTGAGCTCTGACAATTCAATTTCTAAACACCCTTTCAGCTCTCATATTCTCCTTTCTATGTTCTTGCATCCTTTCCAAATCTAATTCTCTATGGCTCCATGAATATATAAATTACTTCTCCAGTTAAACAAGCCAAAGACCCCAATTTGAGGCAATATACAAAGCTCTGAAAGGCCAGGGAGGTTGGGCTGGGAGCAGGAAATAGGAAGGAAAAGTAGTCTGATGATAAGCAGCTAGCCCCTGCCATTAATAGTCAATACCATGAGCCAAGGATGGGATGGGGGGCAACCAGCCAGGCAATGCCTGGAGGCAGCTAATGAATGGAGAAGGAATCCATTTGCTGGGTCTTTGCTACAATGCTTCCCCCCCCCCACCCCCCACACAGTGCTGAAACCAGGATTTTTGGGAAACAAATTAATCTTTGATTGGGCTGGAGTTCAGTTACAGACAAATCTTTCCTTCTTTTTTTATTTTCTCCAGGTAAGATTTTTTTTTTTTGGTGAGAGACGCAAACTTAGTAGAAAGTTTTAAACTTGAAATCAGAGGATCTGGATTTAAACTTCTGTTTAATAAACATAAATTTATTAAGCATCCATCATTTGCTTACTACAATAGACACCCAGGGATACAAAGACAAATGTGAAAGAATGCCTGACTTCAAGAAGCTTGCATTCTAAAAGGAGAGAGAAATGCATATTTATAGGTATTTACAAAACACATACAAAAAAGATCCAAAGTGACCTGGATATGGGCCATAGAGGGATCAAGAAAGACATTATATAGAAGGTGGTGCCTGAGCTGAATCTTAAATGGAAATCAGGGATTCCATGAGGTAGATGCGAAGAGAGAGTTCATTTCAGGTATGGGAGATAACTAGGGCAAAGGTACAGAGGAGACTGGAGATGGAGGGTCTTATATAAATTACAGTAAGAAGGCCAATGTGATGACACTGTAGGGTGCTCAGAAGGGAGTGAAGTATAAAAAAGCTGGAAAGGTAGGAAAGGATCAGATCGTGAAAGGCTTTAAATGACAAACAGCATAGTTTATATTTGATCCTAGAAGTCTTAGGGAACCATCAGAGTTTGTTGAATAGGTATAAAGCCAATCATGGCAGCACACCTGAGGACTGCTGCTGTGAATAATTTTAAGGGTCTAATTTCATAGTATAATGAGCTCTCTATTCATAACTAAACATTGTTCAATAAAGTAAAACCTAACATTCATAGTAACATCTTTAAACAAAACATCATTACACACACACACACACACACACACACACACACACATATATATTATAACACTCAGTATGTCATATGGCACACCATACATATCATTACATTCAATAACATTCCCCAAAATACTTGTTTGCACAATCAGGGGGTCCCAGACCAGGGTCTTTCCTAGCACAACACATCCTTAAGGGGTAGCAGAAAATACCATACCATCCACCCCTAGATCACAGTAAGAACAATCTTCCTAATCAATACTAAGTGTCCAAGTACAGTCCTCTTACATCTTAACTTGAGGTTGACTTCCAAGTCCCATGGCTCTTCCTCTGTGGGCTGACAACTCCCAACCCTCACCTGGATTCTCACATAAGCAGCTCTCCGCTCCTGCTCCACGTCTCAGTTCATGGGGACTGCTCTACTCCAAGCTCTTCCTGCTCCTGCCCGGCATTAGGTTCCAGGGGCTCCTGCCCACAGCTTCTGCTTCTGGGAAAACAAAGCTCAACAGGGCAACAACAACATTGACACACACTACTAGTACCATGATCTCAATTTACTTTCAAAGTCTGGAGGCTCTGTGATAACAGCTCAGTTCACTTTAACAGCTCTTAAAAGGGGCCTAAGCTAAGCCTCCTTCCCATGGGCAGGTTTCTTCCCTACAGGTTTATTTGCTTTCAAAGTTTAGGGGCTACATCAGCAAGTCTCTGCTATCAGAGGTCTCCTCTCCCTTCTCAGAGGTCTCCTCTTTACTCTCAGAGGTCTCCTCTCCGCATTCTCTTTTTCTCAACACTGGCTGGCCCCTTCAATGCTAGCTCTCTTAATGTCTGCTTTCTTAACACTGGCTCTCTATATATCCAGTTTTATTCAGCATCTGATTGGCTAGAGCTCACATGCACATGTCTGATTGGCTAGAGTCCACATTCACATATCTAATTGGTTAGAGCCCACTTGCACATGTCTGATTGGCTCAGTACAGAGGCATGTAAGACTGAGGCTGGGAAACTGAACAATACAAACAGCAAAAAAAAAAAAAATCCTACTTTGCTTGCCATTACAATAGGTTAGTTTTCCCTCCTAATTTTCATTATCACTCACTTCCTTACTATTGTCTCTGGTTGTGGTTTCCCTGAGGAAACGAAGAACACTGAGTGTTAGAAATGGATGGGACCTTTGACATAATTTTAATCCTATTCCCTCATTTTATAGATGAGGAACCAAAATCCAGGAAAGGGAAGTGACCTGCCCATTTCCTTCTGAGCCCCGGTCCATAATTTCAAATTATCCATGAGTTGTACCAATAGTACCTCAAAAGCATCATGGGCAAAATTGAATTTATCATCTTTCCTTCTTGATCTGCTTTCTCCCCTCTTTCCCCTAGCAGCCACAGTGTCTCTGAGTTGGAGAAATTAGAGAATGTGACATTGGAAGGTATGCTTATCTAGCTGGGCCTGACACTAGACCTTGCATCTCTGGCTGCTTTCCTCTGCTTTTTGTTTCCTTCTTTGACAAGTAGTCCTGGAAAATAGATATTTCTATCCTTCATTCTGAAGAATCTAGGCTGCCCAATCTTTAGTTCCCTTTTGACTCTGCTTGTGAATTTCTGGACTTTGTCACCGTGCCTCAGATGTTTGTATCACCCTGGAATACCCCTCTACCATGTTGGCTCCCTTCTTCCATTGGTGACTTTCTCCCTGGGAGGAGGGATATATATGTGTGTGTGTGTGTGTGTGTGTGTGTGTGTGTATGTGTGTGTATACACATACATCTACATATATATGCATGTATATGTATATGTATGTATATACACACACATATGTGTGTGTATATATGTGTGTGTGTGAGCATAATATCTATGTAATGCATGTTATAGCTATTTCTGTACATATGATTCTTCTGCATCCAAGTAGAATGTGAGCTTCATGAGGTCAGAGACTATGTTACCTTTCATTTTTGTATTGTCATAAATAGTAAACCCACTGGTTATAATTTAGGGCACAAGTTGGCAAATAGTTTCTTTATGTCATCCATAGTTACAAGTCAAGGCAGGGAAAAGGACAAGTTTGTCCATAGAGAAGGAAAGTCTCCATGGGACAAGTGGGCTTCTGAATACTCCCATTTCCCCTAGGTCCTTACAGTATTCAGAAAACATCAGGTTATGCTGGATTCATGACCAGTCAATCACCTGCCTTGGGGCATTTTGATTTTTTTCTAGGTGAGGGCATAAAAGCTTTCTAGTCTGTTATTGGCCAGGATCTAAGTCTGAAGCAGAGTAGTTTCTGTCTGTCTTTTGGTTAGTCTTGTACAAGATCTGAGTTAAAGGAGAACCAAAACATTGGTATGTCTGACCATCTAGACTAAAATGGAGGTTTATTCTTAAATGGCATTACTCATGTCAAGAAAGGAAAGACACAACCCCACCATCCCATATCCTTGAAACTAGCACAGAAACTTGGGCATAATGACTTAATTAATTTTTTTAACTTAAAATTAAATTATCAAAGATCACACAGCCAATCAATGACAGGTTTTAAAAATATTTTTAATGATAATTCATATCATTCCTTTTTAAAGTTTAAAGTCTGAACCTAGGCAGCGATGCTACTTGATACCATGTGGCTCATGGGTGGTGGTGGTGGTGGTGGTGGTGAGTTAGGAGGAGCATTCTAAACATTTGGAGGCTGATCACTTTCTGGGGCTAGTGTCAAGAGAAGCTTCAGTCTTTTGGGGTGCTGCAATACTCATGTGCTGGTGAAAAATAAAGATGGCTGCTAGGGTGGTGACTCAAGGAGGATGCCAACTGGTGGAAAACTTAGATTTTTATTCCTTTGCTGTATACTTAATATAGTGACACATTGCCTCTCTGTAAGCTTAAGGAAGGCAGCACCCAGACCACTCAGGGCTTCCTACTCTGCTATGCCACTATTACAGTGCTCCAAGTGTCCCATGGTATACACATAAAATACCACAAAAAATCCACAGGTTATCACATACAAATAGGGAAACTAGGCCTCAGAGCGGTGAAGTGACTTGTCCATCACATATTCAAGTTGCTTTCATAAGACTTTAAATGGCACAGATTGGATAAAAAATTTGCATCCTTCCTAAGAAGAATGTGTTTACCTTGAATTCTGAGAACCAAATTTTACTGACAAATTTTACTGAACCGAGAACAGTTTGGGAAATATGAAACAGGGCTGGAAAGTAGGTGGAGTCCCCTAGAGGCTCTTACTATAAGTTGCACTTGTGTAGAAATCAGACTAGAGCACAATGAACATACATTGGGGAATTCACAGCCAAGTCAGGAATGCTTTTCATTGACTTTGTCAGTTCAGATTTTGTTAGGTGAGAGAGTTGTTGTTATAGACCAAAAGGCTATACCTTGCAGATTCCTAAAAGGTGGTATCATTTAAGTCAAACTTAGCTCAGTAAGCAATGCTGCTTGCCCCAATACTCATCTCCCCAGATGGCAGTGCTCAAAAAAGGAGACTCTGTGGGTGAAAAAGGAGAAAGAACCCTGACCTGGAAGTGAGGAGACTTGGGCTCAAGTCCCAGTTCTGACACTAATTTGCTTTTTAATTTTTAGAGAATAAATCACTTTCCATTTTTGTGCCCCACTTTCCTATCCTATAAAATAATAATAGTAGTTTACATTTCTATTGTGAATTAAGGTTTACAAAATGCTTTACATATTTTATCTCATTTGATCCTGTAACAACTATGTTACTTGCAGCTACTGTGGCTGTGTAGGGCCAATAACACCAGCACACAGGAGGGCTGCTGGCACAGGTTCTTTGATCTGCTTTTCTAAGGAAAGCACCTTTAAGGGATTTACAATCTAATTTTAATCAAATATACATATATCATTCACTTAGTTCAGGGGAAAACGTCAGCACTCTGAACTTCAGAGGAAACACAAACAGAAATTACAAGCAGAAACTATATAAACAGAGCAAATACCACAAATCAATAGACAGGCTTCTAGCTGTCTAACCAAAGCTGTACATACATAATTACCAGAGAGAGAAGCACTAACATCTGGGTTTTCAAAGCTGGGGGGCTCCTTAATGGCTACCCGGAGTCTCCACACCAACACTCTTCCAATGAGTGAGCCCCAAGCAAAATGCTAACCTCAGAGTACATACACTTCTTCAGGGTCAGAGGGCATCACAACCATGTGACTCAAACGCATGTGACCTAGGCCTTCCTGTGACTTAAACAGGTAATCAAAGACTCCTGATTCAATCAAAGACTCTTAACTGGAACAAAGGCAGAACTCAAAGGCAGTCCATTGCCTTAGAGCTGAGAAGCACTCCAAAACAAAAAACAAAACAAAACAAAAAAAGCAAAAAGTCCCACCCTGGTTGCCATTACAGATCCTCACAACTTTTTGAAGTAAGTACTTTGATCATTTCCATTTTATAGAGGAGCAAGCTGAAGCTCAGAGAAAGTTAAGTGACTTGTCTAGGGACAGCTGACAGGTATCTGACATGAAATTTGAACTTAGGTTTTCTGGGCTCCTAATTTGGTGTTCTAGCCACTTGACTGTATTGGCTCTTGGACTGGAATTTTTTATTCAACACTTTTTGAATCTACTATGTATTTTGAAGCATTTTCTACTTGAATTATCTGAGTCTCACAGCAATACTTACAGATACTATTAGTCTCATTTTATAGATTATTCACATTTATATAGTGCCCTAAGCAACCTGGTCCATACTTCCCACCAGCATGAGGAATTTGAGCCATGGTGAACTTGGAGCCAGAATACAGGTTGGATGTTGCAGTAAGCGAGCCTCCCAGTGTAGTTCAGAAGAGCCAGAGTCTGGGACTCAAGCCGGAGGTGGGGCTTAGTCCTTGGAATCTGGGATTGTGCTCTATTCTCTTTCTTCTCCTTAGAGACCGAGGTGGTACGGGAGAGGACTAAGCCCCATATGTTGGGGAACAAGGTTATTATTTTGTGATTTCAATATTTGTGGTAAAGATTTTTTTTAAAAAGTTAATCTGTTAGTGGCTAAATGGAACTGGGATAAAGAGAATCTTCCCCTACATTTGGGGGAAAACTATCAGTGCAGATTGGCAGAGGTCTTCTCAGCCTTTGATGTTCTATGGTTCTAAATCATCTAGATCTGACATTTGATGAGAGCCGTTAAAAGTTCTAGAGATAACTGAGCTTTTGTGTCACCAGGAGTGGCTGCTCAGCAATGACTGAGTATTTGCTGGACATTTTGATCAGAGATGTACTCAGAGGTCACAAGCTATAGTAAAGTATTATATCATATTACATATAGTAAAGTATTATATCATATTATGAGACTAAGGTCCAATCCAAGCTCTACCTCTAACTGTGTGACTCTGAGCAATTCTCTTGTGGGCCTCAGTTTTCCTATGAGTCAAATGAGAAGTAGATGTTCTCTACTCGACCATCTAGTGCTGATATTCTGTGTCTTGAGAGGGTCTGAAGGGTGAAGTTTTGGTAATGTGCACTTGCTTCTTTTGCTGAAGGTAGTGCAGGTTAGTGTTAGAGTGAGAGCCAATACGTAAAACATGAAAAGTGGGGGGAGAATGAAAGGAGAAGTCTAAGTGAGGCAGACAGGGGCCTACTGGATAGAGCAGTAGGCCTGGAATCAGAAAGACCTGAGTCCAAATCTGGCTTCAGATACTTACTAGATACATGACTGGGTAAATCAAAACCTCTATTTGCCTCAGTTTCCTATACTGAACATAGAAAATATACATGAAAATACATAATTATACAAAATGGGGCTAATAATAGCTCCTCCACCATGAGGTTGTTTGAAGGATCAAATGAGATAATATTTGTAAAAAAGGCTTAGGACAGTGCCTACCACATAGTATGTGCTGTATGAATGCTTATTCCCTTTCCTTAGTGCCGAGGTTCAAAATGAAGATTCCCTTTGTTACTCACCTTGAAGTTAAGTCCCAAGGTCCGACCAAATTGTTTCCTGACAGTCATCAGTCAGTACATCAAAGAAAACGGAATGGTAAGTTTTAATTTACAGGAAATGTCAATTTGTTTTCAACAGACCTAAGAAAGGTACCCTTATAATTCATGATCTCAGCCAAGGAGGAAAGTTCCAAAATAATGGAATTTTCAGTAATTCTTACTTTAATAAATATAAGGAAATGAGAGTAATTTCTTTGAAAATCCCTTGTGAAAATTCCATTGCAAAAACCATCCAAAGAATCATATAAACTCAGAGAAGGAGGCATTTAAGGATATTAAATCTTAGGGGAGGAAAGGAATTTAGGACCTAGAGTATCAGAGTTGGCAAGAACTCTCGAGAGGGTATAGCCCAACCTGTTATTTTGTAGATGGATAAATAACTTGGAATCAAAGAAAATGAGTTTGATTTTGGATTCTATCACTTACTCTCTGTGTGACTTTGGGCAATCACTTACTCTCTCTAGGCTTTAGTTCACCCACTTGTAAAATGAAGGGGTTGGGGACTTTTGAGGTTCCTTCCAGCTTTAGATCTATGATCTCATAATGTTTTTAATAATGGCTCTCAGCCTCTTCCCTCCTCTGACATTCTATGTTCTGTATTCTAAGGGACTTTTTGGTTCTGATTTTTAAAAATTTTAATTGATATTTTCTGTTTCTTATTTCACAAGTTATCCCAAATATCCCTTCTCTCTTCCTCACAGAGAACCATCACGTCTGACAAATAGTACTTTTTTTAGAGATGAGAAAGTCATCATAACTGATCAATACATTGAAAAAGTCTCCAAACATGTGCAATGTATAACACCTGTGGACTGCCCATCTCCATTAAGGGTTAAGATTGTCCTCTCATAATTCTTCATTTGAGTTCTGATCCATCTTTATGATTTTTCTTACATTAACTTTTGATTTTATGGCATGCTGTTGTATTTATTTATATTGTTGTATTTACTGTGTATACTGCTTGTTTCATTCTGTATCAGTTCATATAGATCTTCCCATGATTCTCTGTATTCAACACCTACATCATTTACTATAGTACAGTAATATTCTATTGCATTTGTGTGCCACAATTTGTTTAGCCATTTCCCAATTGATGGGCTTCTACTTTGTTTCTAATTCTTAGCTATCAGAAAAAAATGCTGCTACAAATATTTTGGAGTATATGAAGAACTTTGTTCTTAATGATGTTTTCCTTGGGATATAAGCCCAGTAATGCATTCTCTGGTTCAAAGGTTATGGACATTTTAGTAATTTTATTTGCGTAATTCCAAATTGCTTTCCAAAATAGTTGAACCATTTCGTAGCTCCTCCAACAATGTACTAGTGTGCCTATCCTTCTAGAACCCCTTCAACATCGACTGTTGCCATTTTTGTCTTTGTCAATTTTCAGGCTGTGAGGTGAATCTCAGGGTTGTTTTGGTTTTCATTTCTCTTATTATTAGTCATTTGGAACATTCTTTCATGTAATTGTGGAAACTTTGCAATTCTTTTGAGAACTGTTCAT
>JAQQSZ010015523.1:0-11252 GCA_028646595.1 Phalanger gymnotis | reverse complement strand
TTAAAAAAAATAGATGTTCAAAAGTTCAAAAGTTTTTTTTTTTTCCATGCAATTAGAAAATAAGATGCACAGGCAATGGGGCATAGAGATTTATCTTGCCCTACAAGAAAGGAAGGGAAAGGGGGATGGGAGAGGAATGGGGCGACGGAGGGGAGGGCAGACTGGGGAACAGGGCAACCAGAGTGTACGCCATCTTGGAGTGGGGGGGAGGAAATGAGGAGAAAATTTGTAATTCAAATGCCTGTGAAAATCAATGCTGAAAACCAAACATATTAAAAATAAATTAAAATAATGAAAAAAAATAAATCAGATTAACCAAAAAAAAAAAGACTTAGCTCATCAAAATGAGTACGCAATTTAGACATAAAGAGTGAACTTATAAGCAAATTAGGAGACCAAGGAATAGTTTACCTGTCAGATCTATGGAGAAGGGAAGAATTTATGACCAAACAAGAAATAAAGAACATTATGAAATACAAAATGGACAATTTTGATTACATTAAATTAAAAAGTTTTTGCACAAACAAGGCTAATGCAACCAAGATTAGCAGAAAGTTGAGTAACAATTTTTACAGCCAGTGTCTCTGATAGAGGCCTTATTTCTAATATATATAGAGAAATGAGTCAAACTTACAAGAATACAAGTCATTCCCCAATGGATAAATTAAAGGTTATGAACAGGCAGTTTACAGATAAAAAAATTAAAGCTATCTATAGTCACATGAAAAAAAGCTCTAAATTACCATTGATTAGAGAAATGCAAATTAAAACAACTCTGAGGTACCACATTAGATTGGCTAACATGACAAAAAAGGAAAATGGTAAATGTTGAAGAAGATGTGGGAAAACTGGAACACTAATGTATTATTGGTGGAGTTGTGAACTGATCCAACCATTCTGGAGAGCAATTTGGAACTATGCCCCAAGGGCTATAAAACTGCATACCCTTTGATCCAGCAATGCCACTACTAACTAGGTCTGCATCCCAAAAAGGTCATAAAAAAGGGAAAAGGAACCACATGTACAAAAATATTTAAAGCAGCTCTTTTTGTGGTGGCTAAGGATTGGAAATCAAGGGGATGCCCATCAATTGAGGAATGGTTGAACAAGCTATGGTATATGAATGTAATGGAATACTATTGCTCCATAAGAAATGGTGAGCAGGTAGACTTCAGAAAGAACTGAAAAGACTTCCATGAACTGATGCTGAGTAAAATGAGCAGAACCAGAACACTGTACATAGTAAGAGCAACACTATATGATGGCTGACTTTGTCAGACTTCGCTCTTCTGAGCAATGCAATGATCTAAGACAATTCGAAAAGATTCATGTTGGAAAATGCTATCCACGTCCTCATTTTTGCAGTTAATCCAGAAAGATGCAATTACAAAAATGAAAGCTGTATCCACAACCAGAGAAAGAACTATGGAGTCAGAATGCAGATCAAAGCATACTATTTTCTATTTTTGTTTTTTCTTTCCACAGATTCTCCCTTTTGTTCTGATTCTTCTCTTACAACATGACTAAAGTGGAAATACGTTTTATATGATCACACATGTATAGCCTATATCAGATTGCATCTTGACTTGAGGAGGGGGGGAAACATATAGAACTCAAATCTTATAAAAGCAAATGTTGAAATCTAAATTTTTTTTAATTAAGATTTTTTATTTTTAGTTTACAACACTTAGCTCCACATGATTTTGAGTTCCAGATTTTCTTCCCCCACTCTTGCCCTCCCCAAGACAGCATAGAATCTGATACATCATCCACATTTATTTACATCTATTTGTTCTTTATTTTCTTTTCTTTTGTTTTTTTTTGGGGGGGGGGGGGTTGTTTCTTCTTACTCGTGATTCATTCCATTCGTCTTAATTCTTCTTTACAACCTGACAACTGTGTAAATGAGTTTAATGCGAAGTTATAGGTAGAAAACTAAAAATTAATTAAAAAAAAAAGACTTAGCCCAAGTGTCCCCTTCTACACATGAAGTCAATAAGTCAACAAGTGTTTATTAAGGCCCTTCTATGCACTGTCCTAAGCACTAGAAATACAAGAAAGGTGAAAACGGTCTCTTCACTCAATGAGCTTACAATCTAATGAAAAGCTTGTAACTGAAAGTCTTTCTAAAAACCCTAACTACCAGTACATTTCCCCTCAAAAATTTGTCTTGTGGTTATTTTGTATAAATATATACCTGTACATGTTTGCCTTCCCCAATGGAATGTAAATTCCTAGAGGGAAGAATCTATTTTATTTGTATCTTTTATCTCTAATACCTAGCTTAGTCCCTGGCAGAATAAATGCTCAGTGATTAATTATATGTGAAATGAAAGATGATAGATTAGATGGTCTCTTAGGTCCTTTCAACTTCTAAAATTCTATGATTCTGTGAGTATGGACCCCTCCCTTTTCTATTAAATACTCCTCATAGATGACTGCTAAGATATGTAAAAGAATGTCAATATTTTCACCTAAAATAATGCATCAGCTCCTCCACAGGGAGGAAAAGCAAGCAGCACTAGCTTCTGCTAAAGTACTACCTTTCACTTCAGAGAATATAAGAGGCATCTACAAATTGCTATCTTATTATCATTAGCACCTACCAACATTTACTGAGCATCTTTTGTATGGAGTATTCTATTAAAGGTGCTGTTTTGTCCCTAAATGCTTAATTTTAAAATCAGCACCTACAAACTGTTTTCCAATGAAATATGATGCTTAATTGTATCTATTCCTAAAAGGCCCCTAAACTTAATGTACTCATTTGAACAATACGGCTGCCAGATCTCCCACATACATATTCCAGTGAAAACCCTGAGTAAATAGTAAAGAAAGCCAGTGGAAAACTACAGTAAGTAACTTCTTGCACTCTGGTACAGCACAAAAAGTCAGTGAGAAACTAAAGGGCAAAATTTCCATTAAGTCTGCACATCTGGGCTACGGGGTGCTTTGCTCAGGCTCTTTTCTTTATAAATATCTGCCCTTTTTCTTCTGGCCTCTATTATCCCCACTTGCCCAGGGCACAGGACGTAGGTGTCAGCCAGAAACCAAAAGGCAATAGGAGATGAAGGCCTGCTAGCTTCCCAGTGAGATATGGATGGTCAGCAAGGCTCCTCGTCTAGAGCACATCAAGAGCACAATGGGCTGTTCTGAGAAAGTCCCCAGGGAAGGTACTTTAGAAGCCAAGGGGTAGTGGCAGTCCACTGAAACCTCCGCAGCCTTCAGGACCAGTATAGCCAAAGGCCTAGGGGCTCTAAGGTCCATAAACCTGTCGTGAGATGCAGAGAAATCCTAGAAGATCCAGTACTCTGAACCGCAAAGATACATGGGATCTAACCCTAGAAGGTAGAAATCAATGCAACAACTAAGGAAATTCTGGGAAAGACCACGCTAAAATCAAAGAAAGCTCTGGCACAAAGATCTCATTCAAGAACTAAAGCTGGAGATATGAGTAAATCATATGCCATTATCAAAATGGACTTTTCAAAAGGGCTACAATTAGCTATAAGAAATGAAGCAAGAGATAAAAAATGAAATAGAATCTCTGAAGAAAAACTGAAGGGGAAAGTAGTTTAAAAAGAGGTAAATGTTACCCAAGAAATGGCATCCTTGCAAATAATAAACCAAATGGAAATTAATGGCTGTCAGCAAGGAATATTTGAACAAAATCAAAAGATTGAAAAAATAGAAGAAAATTAATATATCTTCCGTTAAAAGAAACAATTAACCTGGAAAACATGTCGAAGAAAGGTAATTTAAGAAATGTTAGACGCCCTTAAAAACCATAATAAAAACCCTGGAAACCATGTTTCAAGAAATCATATATAAAAACTGCCTTGAGCTATTTTTAGAAGCAGAGGGAAAAGTAAAGATAGAATCTACAAAAAAACTGAAAGGAACCCCAAAAGTCCCATGAATGTCAGCCAAAATCAAAACGTCCCATATCAAATAAAACATAATTTAAGCATCCACTAAGGAATTATGGTTATATAAATTATTCTTAAATGAACTGTGATATTAATTTGATGGTTAGATTATTGTACTATACAAAGAAATGACAAACGTATTTCAGAGAATCTTAGGTAGCATTAACTGATGAAGTGATTGGTATCAAAACAATTTATAAAAGAACAGCAAACACTGAAAAGGAAAACAACTTCAATGGAATGGCCAAACCACATCTCCAGATTAAGCAACTTCTGATACAGAAGTGATGGACACAAAGTGGAAAGATATGCAATTGTGGACATGGCTACTGTGTGGATTCATTTTGCTTGACTAAGCTTGTTATGTCGGGTTTTTTTTTCCCTCTTCAAAAAACAAAATATCAGCCTTTCCCCCAAGATGGCACCCAAAGGCAAAGAAGGAAGTTGTTGTCTCCCCATCCCCAAGACAAAAGCCAAGTCCAAGGCCTTGAAGGCCAAGAAGGCAGTGCTGAAGGGTGGCCATAGCCACAAAAAGAAGATCTTAACATCCCCCACCTTTTGGCAATCCAAGACACTAAGACTTCAAAGGCAGCCCAAACACCCTCGGAAAAACTAGCTTGATCACTATGCCGTCATTAAGTTCCCCTTGACCACTAAGTCTGCTATGAAAAAGACTGAGGACAACAACACCTTAGTCTTCATTGTGGATGTCAAGGCCAACAAGCATCAGATAAGCAGGCAGTAAAGAAGCTGTATGACATAAACGTGGCCAAGGTCAACATTCTGATCCGGTCTGATGGAGAGAAGAAGGCCTATGTCCAGCTTGCTCCAGACTATGATGCTTTAGATACTGTCAACAAAATTGGAATCATCTCAACTGCGTCCAGGTAGCTCACTCTACCTACAATAAAAAGTTTTCCAGGAAAAAAATATCAAAAATAAAGGCACCAAGTCTCAAGTTTCTATTATAAGACCAGCACTGTGACAGAGGCAAAGACGAGAGGAAGGTATATTTTCTCTTCAGGGCCAAGCTTGGTCATTATAATTACATGATGTTCATTTTCATTCTTTATATTACATTAAATTATAGTGTTCAGTTTCTTTTTTTATCTTTATATTAACACTGTTGTAGTCATTTGTGCATAGTTTTCCTAGTTCTTTACAGTGGTGGAGGACCAGAAGTACAGAACACTGAATATACCATTATACTTGGTTATTGGTTAGTTTTACTGAACTGCTCTTCCCATCTCCTTTCTTTGTTACAAGAATAGGGATAATAGGAATAACATTAAGGGAGCAGGGGGGAAATATTCAGAAATGAAGGCTATATAAAAACAAATCATAGTAATAAAATTGTTAAAAGTAATTTGTCTGAATTAAAAAACTAGATGGAATACAGTATCAAAACATAACTAAAGCAAGCACTTCAATTCAGAACCTAGCATTTAGTATTACCCAATTCATTAAACACTTATTAAACACTTACTATGTGAAAATTATTCTAAATGCTAAGAATACAAAGAGAGATTAGAGAAATCTTGCTCTCCACCTACAATCTGATGATTGAAGAGGCAGGAGGAGAAGAATCAGAACTTCACATGAATGCTGAGGAGTTTGGGTCCCTGAGAAGATTGTACAGTCTCGATGTTGGTCCCTTTTGAGAATCAGGCAGACAAAAGAGATTAATGTGTTAGCATCGTAAAGTCAACAAGCATTTTAAAATTTTAATTTAGTTTGTATTAATTTATAATACTATAAATTGCTATGATTTACTGTCCCTCCAGATGTCATCAGAAGATTCCAAAATGAAACTATCAAATAGGAACCAAGTTGTACCTAGAAATGACAGCACATTTGAAAAAACTCATGAAAATGGTCAATTACTGCAGGCTGAGTACATGCAAACAGTCAGATATTAAACAAAACAATTTAGGGCAGAATGTAATATTGGCAGGTTAAAACTAATCTTAGACAATAGGATGATGTTGAATATAATGCCTGAGGGAGGAGTATGTATTTTAAATCAACAGATCACAAAACACTCAATTGAGATATGAACACAGCTTTCATTTTTTTTTTGTACTTAAGGTTTTTGTTTTTTGCCAATTGCATGTAAAGATAATTTTGAATATTCATTTTTGCAATATTTTAAGTTCCATTTTCTTTCTTCCTTCCTCCCCCCCTCAAGATAGCAAGCAATCTGACACAGGTTATATACATGTACAATCATGTTAAACACATTTCCACCTTAGTCATGTTGTGAAAGAACAATCAAAAGGGAAAAACCACAAGAAGGAAGAAAACAAAAAATAACAATAAAGAAGTGAAAATAGTATGTTTCCATCTGCATTCAGACTCCATAGTTCTTTCTCTGGACATGGACATAGCTTTCATTTTTATAATCATATCTTTCTGGATTAACCTAAAAAACGAAGGGTACAGTATTGCTTTTGTTTGGGTTTGCACTACACAGCCCTTCAGGTTTGTATAATCCATGGCCCCAAGCCTCAGGTTTAAGTTAAATATGGCCTTTAACCAAACTTGAAGACTTTTTCATGAAGATCTTTTTGGCTCATGTTCTCACTCAAGGTTTCCAACTAGGAACATCAAAATTTGTTTCTTGTATTATAGATTTCCATAACCAAAGAAACGGGCCTTCCTATATCCAGTTCAGGCTAATAAAATACTGAATATATAGAACAATTTTTGTGTAACCCAGCAGCAACAAAATTTAAAGGACATCAATCCCCCAATATCCCAAAGTAGTCAAAATACCTCTTCCCTTTCCAGTGAGCCCACCTCCCAAAGGATCTATGTTAAGTCTTCCAGACTTACAGAACCACTCTGAGATTGAGGTCTTCTCCCAAAAGAAAGACGGGACTAGAGGATAGCTAGAAAATAGAGTCCTTTTCCTAGACCTGTTAAGAGTTCACATTACTTACAACATTAGTCAAAGGCGAAAGTTCAGTTTGCTCTTCCACAATGATGGCTCTGCACCACAGTATTCCTCCAACCAAGTTTCTACTTCAACCAGGAACTTGGTCCAAGAATTCCTCTTTCACTCTGACATACTTCTGTGAGCTCAACTGCCTTTGATTCTCAGCTTGTCCTAGAAACTTCAAGTCACTCTACAGGTTACCTTCATTGATTACCACATCAGAGTCCATCTAATTCCCTTGAACAGACCCTCAAAGAAGCATACTTGTCCAAACATTAGCTCTTCTCTTCAGTCCCTGTATTTCTGCTCTGACCTTTAAAGCCCAAGTCCAAGAGTGTAGCCCAATTTTATGAACTAGTCTTGAATCAATCAATCAATCATCTTCAACATGGAGTCAATCCTATTTACATGCTACTGAATGGAGCTGAAGAAAATTCCAGAACAGAATTGACAGTCTACTACAAATTTATGCTTCTTAATCTCATCTGGGCTGTCACTGCAGCAAAGTAATCCTTTTATACTCCCTAATCAATTCCCCACCCCCACTCACCACAGTGGCTTTTCCAAATCTTTACCCTCCTCAAACCCTCCTATGGCTCTTCCTCTCTTAACACCCCTCAACAAACCCTGCTTCATATTTAAAAGAAAAAAAAATAAGACTTTAGTCAAGGGCTCCCTCTTTTTTTCCCCTCTTCCTCATATCACATCATTTAGATGAATTCTGTCACTATCTCTTCAAAGAGGTGGTCCTTTTTCTTGGCAAGTCACTTTACAGGTACAAATGATTAAGTTGTACCCCATCTTCTCGTTTAGATTATTCCTCCTATCTTCCCCACTCTTATTAATCTCAAATCTCTCCCTGTCTACTCTGAGCATCCTTGATGCCTACAAACAAGCCTATTTCTTCCCCATCCTTAAAAAAACTCACTTGATCCATCCACCTGCAGTAGCTATCATCCTCTCTCTCTTCCCTTTGTGGCTAAACTCCTTTAGAAAACCTGCCTATAATGAGTGCCCTCCAATTCCATTCCTCTCACTCTCTTCTTAGCTCTCGACAGACTGGCTTCTGACCTCATTATTCAGCTGAAATTATTCTTTCCAGAGCTACCAATGATCTCTGAATTGCCAAATCTAACGGCTTTTTCTCAAACCTCATCCTTCTTGACTTCTCTGCAGTTTGACATTATTGGTCACCTTCTTTTCCTTGATACTCTTTTCCGTTTTCACGACCCTGCTCTCTCCTGATTCACCTCTACCTGTCAGACTGTTCTTTCTCAGTCTCCTTAGGTGGCTCTTTATCCAGGTATTATCTACTAACTGTGGGTGTTCCATAAGGCTTTGTCCTAAGCCTTCTACTATTCTGCTTGGTGATTTCATCAGATCTTTTGGATTCAATTACCATCTCTATGAAGATGATTCTCAGATACCTTTACCCAGCCCGAATCTCTCTGTTGACCTCCATGCGCTCTCACATCTCCAACTACCTATTGAACATCTCAAACTGGTTGTCCTTAAGACATCCTAAACTATGTCAAAACTAAAACCATTGATTTTTCCCCCAAACCCTCTCCTCTTCCTGACTTCCCTATTCATGCTGAGAGCACAATCATCCTCCTAGTTACCTAGATTGGGAGACATCATTCTTGACTCCTCACTCTAGCTCACGTCCTATACCCAAACCTGCTGCCAAGTCCTGTTGTCTTTATCTTTGTAACATCTCTTGTTTACTTCCCCTTCTCTCCTCCGACACTGTAATAACCTTACTGCAGGCCAGCATCATCTCAAGCTTGGACTACTGCAATAGCCTTCTGTTTGAGCTCCCTGCCTCAAATCTCTCCAAACTGCAGTTCATTCGGCTTTTAAGTGATCTTACTAAAGTGCAGGTCTGACCATGTCACAAACTGTATAGCCCTCCTCCACCCAGTAAACAAAAGTAGTTCCCTATTTTCCACAGCATTACATATAAAATACTCTATCTGGCTTTTAAAGAAAGTCCTTCATAAATAACCTGGCCCCTTACTGCCTTTCCAGTCTTCTTTTTTTATCTGTCTTCCACTTACTCTATGATTCAGTGACACTGGCCCCTTGGCGGTTCCTCACACAACACAATTTATCTTCAGACTCTATGCATTTTCACTGATTGTCCTCCTTACTGGGAATGTTCTCCCTCCATCTTCTGGCTTCCTACAAGTCTCAACTAAACCTCACCTTCTAAAAAGGTGCACTTTTCTGTGTACTTCCTTCCCCCAATGCTAGTCCCTTCCCTCTGAGATTACCTTCTGTCCATCCCACTTACGTCTTTTATGTACACAGTTGTTTCAATGTTTTTTCCACCATTAGACTATGAGCTCCTTGAGGGGAGAGAGTAGAGACTTTTTTTAAACCTTTGTTGGTATCTGTAGCACTATGCAGAGCATGTCTGGCACCATACTAGCCACTCAGTAGCCCTACAGAATTGACTTGGTCTTTGTGTTGTGTATTAAAAGGCCAAGAGAATTCACACTTTATCAAAGAGCTGATCCTGTCAAAGGAGTTTAACAGCTCCTTAAGGAGGTATACAGAAGGGATCCCTAGAGAACACTCTGTACATTAGTTGTTTATCTATTACTATTCATTACTTATAAAAGATATACAGTGATACTTCTATTAAAAAAGATTATTAATACATTTCTTTGTGACAGATTTCATTATGAAGGCTATGCTATATTTGAAACATATTTGAATGCATACCTCTATTAGGAGAAGGTATACTATAAAATTCCTTAAGTACAAAAGTGCTAAAAAATGTTAAGAATAGGCAATTGCAGGATGTTATTAGAGCTGGAGAGGGCCTTAAAGTTATCTAGTCCAGCAGTGTCAAACTCAAATAGAAACTGGAGGCTACTAATCGTGCTATGTTCTACTGTATTTTTATTTAGTTAAATATTTCTGGAGGCAACTGGGTCTGCTGCACCTCTTTGTTACCTCTGATCTAGTCTAACCCTTTCCACTTTTTTCCAATAAAGATGACATATGTGACAAACTTGGAAAAAAAGAAGAGGCTAAATAAACAGAAAGGGTGCCTTACATGAACTAATACAAAAAAAAGAGAAAAAGGATGGTAGAAGAAAGATCTAATGGGATGGAACTTGTCATACTGACCCATGCTAGAGCAGAAAGTCTTCCAAATTCTGGAAGAATTTAGTAAAGAAGGGAGATATATTTTCTAACCCCAGCAGCTTCTAAGGGTGGATCTCAATCCAAGGTCTAATATATCCACAACTAAGAGGCAAGTGCCTGGCATGTTTATCCCAGGTAAGTAGGGTATAGAAGAAGGAATGGAGAATTACTGAAAATAAACACAAATGACTGATATCAAAAGCTTTTTTTTTTCTTTTTATCAAGGGAAGAAGAGAATAGGAGAGCACTGGTCACCTAAAATGGCAGACTGTTTCTGCACTCAGCCAGGAGCCAAGTGAAGAGGGAGAATGTTTGAATAATTAAGACAACTGTCTTCAACTTACCAATTCTGCCTAAGGTTGCAGGAGCAAACCTTATCTCTCTTCACAAAGGTAGTTTTTGACGTCTGAAGTTCTAGTTGCCAGGAACACTACAGTTTAGGCATATGCCACATCAACTCTGCTTCAAATGTTTTTTTTTTTTTAAAAATCCCATCACTAACAACTTCATAAAGAAGTTGAGAAGAGGAAACAGTATCAAAAAAGAAAGAACAGTCAACAGTGTCAAATGCTACAGAAACCCAAAAAGAATGAAGTCAGGAAAAAAAATTAGATTTAGTAATAAAGAGTTCCTTAGTGAGTATGGAGAGAGTAGTTTCAGTAATGATTGGAATAAGAAGATTGCAAAGAGCTGAGTAATGAATGGGTGGTGAGAAAATAGAAGTAGAGAATGAAAACTACTTTTTTAGAAGTTTGGCAGTGGAGGGGGGTGGAGCCAAGATGGCAGCTGAGAAGCAGTGACTGGCATGAGCTCCCTACCAAGTCCCTCCAAAAACCTATAAAACAATGGCTCTGAACCAATTCTAGAGCTGCAGAACCCACAAAGTGGCAGAGGGAAGCAGGGCTCCAGCCCAGGACAACCTGGATGGTCTCTGGGTAAGGTCTGTCCCACACGGAGCTCCCAGCTGAGGGGAGCGGAGCTGAGCCCAGGGCGCACGGCACAAACAGACCAGACATGGACCTACCAGACCACGAGACGAGCAGAGAGTACCGTGGCATACTGAATTACTGAGCTGCGGCATCCACCAGACCTCTCAACCCACAAAGAGCAAAGACATCAGAGAAGGTTAGTGGGAAAAGCTGCAGGACTGAGTTTGCCCTTCGGCCACAGCCCTTGGGGCAGCAGAGGTGGGGCAGCTTTAGAACTAAGGCTGCAGTTGCTTCTGG
>JAQQSZ010015522.1:0-11252 GCA_028646595.1 Phalanger gymnotis | reverse complement strand
GGGTGGAGGTAAATCAAAAACAAACACTTTCAAAAAGGGACAGGGTCAAGGGAGAAAATTCAATAAAGGGACATAGGTTAGGAAGGAATAAAATATAGTTAGTCTTTCACAACATGAGTATTGTGGAAGGATTATACATAATGATACACATGTGGCCTATGTTGAATTGCTTGACTTCTTAGGGAGGGTGGGTGGGAAAGGAAGAGGGGAGAGAATTTGGAACTCAAAGTTTTAAAAACAGATGTTCAAAAACAAAAAAAAAGTTTTTGCATGCAACTAGAAAATAAGATACACAGGCAATGGGGTGTAGAAATTTATCTTGCCCTACAAGAAAGGAAAGGAAAAGGGGATGGATGGGGAGTGGGGTGACAGAAGGGAGGGCTGATTGGGGAACAGGGCAACCAGAATATACACCTTCTTGGAGTTGGGGGGAGTGTAGAAATGGGGAGAAATTTTGTAATTCAAACTCTTGCAAAAATCAATGCTGAAAACTAAATATATTAAATAAATTTTTTTAAAAAAACAGTATCCATGGTTTCCTAAAATTCACAGTACAAGAAAATTTAAAAATACAATAATAACACCCACAATATCATGTATTTAAAACATGAAACAAACCTTTTTGCCAGTCACATAACATAAGAGAGGTAGAATCCATTTCTAAATTATCTTTTACAGAAAATCATTTATTTTATCACCTTTAGGATTTTATACTAGCCACAATTAAAACCTAATATGGAATTACCCAGGAAAGAGTAATTGTATTCAATTAAAGAAATGATAATAATGATATGTCAATATTTACATAGTGCTTATGATATGCCAGTTACTGTTAAGCATTTCACAAGCGTTATATCATAACAACCCCAGGAGATAGGTCATAATTCCCCTTACATATCAGGGAACTGAGATAAACAGAAATAATGTAACTTGCTTAAGCTAACAAATTTCTGAGACATATTTTGACTGATTAATTTTTTTCAGAACCAAGGTCATCTTTTTTTTAATATGTAAAATGGGTTTTTTTAAGTTTTAGATTTTTTATTCTTAGTTTATAACACTCAGTTCCACAAGTTTTTGAGTTCCAGATTTCCTTCCTCTCCCTCCCCTCCTCCCTCCCCCCAAGAAGGCATGGAATCCAATATATGTTCTATATATACATTCTCATTAAACTTATTTACACAATAGTCAAGTTGTAAAGAAGAATTATGATCAATGGAATGAATCATGAGAAAGAAGAAACAAAACCAAAAAAGAAGAGTGAGGGAGAGAGGGAGAGCAAATAATTTGCCTCATCTGCATTCAGACTACATAATTCTTTCTCCAGATTTATTTCCATCATGAGTCCTTTGGAGCTGTCTTTGAACTTTGTATTGCTGAGGAAAGCCAAGTCTATCAAAGTCAGTCATCACAGAAGCAATATGTCAGTGCTATTCCATTACGTTCATATACCACAATTTGTTTAACCATTCCCCAATTGACAAGCATCTCCTTGATGTCCAATTCTTTACCACCGCAAAAAGAGCTGCTATAAATATTTTTGTACATATGGGTCCCTTTCCCACTTGTGTGATCTTTTTGGGATACAGCCCTAGAAGTGGTATTGCTGGGTCAAAGGGTATGCACATTTTTATAGCCCTTTGGGCACAGTTCCGAATTGCTCTCCAGAATGGCTAGATCCACTCATAACTCCACCAACAATGAAACAGTGGAACCAAGGTCATGTTAATGCCAAATAGTAACTATTGCTTGTATTAGGCTCTAATTTACCACAATTATCCTGTTTAGTTTCAGAACAAAATCTTTCAAATCAAATCCGGATTTTTCATCACTAAAGGTAATATTTAAAATCTCAAAAAAAAATTTCCAAGGAACATCAGTAGGCAGTACTTCAGAATTTAAAGACCATTGTTGTCAATTAGCTCAATTTCAAAGACTTCTGGTGACCCTCCCCACCCAAGCTCCCATAACCTTCTCTTTATTTCCCTTTAAATCACCCCCCAAAAAAAATAAATCAAGTCCTTTTATGTTCACAACCTAGCTTCCACTCTCTCATTTGTCCCTGAAGCTTTTCAGTTCTTTTTTTTTTAATTTAGACTCAAATCTAGACCAAAACACAAACACAGAATAGAGAAATGAAAATAAACAGGACATAAACTTAAATATTAAAACTTAAATACAAAGTAAGAAAAGGAAAAAAAGCATTTTATGTGCATAGCAGTTAGAAGATCCAAAACATGTACTGATAAATTTTCATTTCAAGAAAGCCTATATAATAAATACTACACATTGTGTTGAGAGCTGTCCATATTTTCTTTGCTTCATTGTAAGCCGTCTTTTGTTCTCTGCTGCGCACTTCTTACTTTGTTCTTTTTTCACCCTTCCTCCCCCAACCCAGAAGGCTACGATTAAGTGTGGATATATTTATATATAGATATATACATACACATATACATATTATACATATACATATATACAATATATATGTACATATGTACATATATAGACATATATTTTCCCTAACAAATTCTACTCCTGATCTTTGTTTTTCTATTTATGTATATCTCTTCTGACACCTCTACTTTACTTCTACCCACTACCTTTCCCTCCCATTATTTAGCCTACCATCCCCTCCAAGGATCCTTTGCCATCCTCCCATTCCCATAAGTCTAAACACCCCTCTATAACCCCCTATAACCTATTCCCTCACTCTCTGCTTTAGAGATCCCTCCCTTATCCTCTCCCACCTTCCTATCTCCTTATTGTTCTATTTCTATTTGTTCCCTCTTAAACCCATTCCTGATGAAAGTAGGCTACCAGAACTACCAGCCCTCGTCCCCCATCTAATTCCTCTGTGCTGATTCTTTCTCCTGAACCTCATTTGTATAAAATAATTACTCTTTTTAGATGTTCTAAATGGTTTTATTTTTTAAAGTCATATCATAGTCAGATATACCCCAATATTTCTTACTAACTAACCATTTACTAATAATTTACACATATGTTTTATATTTTACATTTGTGAAAGGTAAACAGTCTGTCCTTATTGAATCCCTTGTAATCAGCCTTTGGTATGTACCTTATGTTTGTCTTGTCTCTTGTATGTCAAATCTTCTATTAAATTCAGGTTTGTTTGTTTGATTTTTTTTAACAAAGTCCTGAAAGTCTGACAGTTGATAAAATGTCCATTTTTTTTCCTTCAGGATCATGCTTAACTTTGCTGGGTATGATATTTTCAGCCGGAACCCCAGTTTTTTTTGCTCTTTGATATATAGCATTCTGAGATTTGCAGTCATTTAGTGTCTCCACTGCTAGGTCTTGTGTGATTCTAATTGTAGCACTGTCATATTTTAAATTGTTTTTTTCTTGTTGCTCTTAATATTTTGTCTTTGAGCTGGGGGTTATTTGACTATAATATTCCTATTTCCTCATAGTATCTCTTTCAAGTGGTGATCGATGGATTTTTTTCTTTACTTTCCTCCCTTGTTCTGATGCTTCAGGACAATTTTCTTTAATTATTTCTTATGTTATTGAATCAAGATTCTTTTTCTGATCATAGTGTTCAGGTAGTCTGATTATTCTTATATTTTCTTTTCTTGATCTATTCTCCAGATCAGTTGTTTTCCTTTCAAAATGTTTCATTTTCTCATCTATTTTTTTTTCATTCTTTATTTTTTATTTAATTATTTCTTGATCTCTTATAACTTCACTGACTTCGCCTTGCCTAATTCTAATTTTCAAGATGTCATTTTCTTCCTTGAGATTCAGGATCTCCTTTTCTAATTGGTTGACTTTCATAATCTTCTTGTTTTTCTTGGATTATTCTTTTTTTTATTAGTTTTTCTTTAATCTCTCTCATTTGATTTTCAAAGTCTTTTTTTAAGTTCTATGAATTCTTTTGGGACAGGTAAACACTGGATGTTATTCTTTGGAATAGAAGAGGGTTTCTTTCCTTCAATATCCTCCTCTGAAGATGAATCCTGGTCTTCTCTATCTCCATAATAACTTTCTATGGTTGGATTCTTTCTCCTTTGCCTGTGCATTTTTTGTAGTAATAGCTTAATTTTTGTAATCTCCTCTAGTCCTGGGATGTGGGGGATGGTGCCTCTTGCCCCACATCTTCAGTTCTCCCCTCTAGCCTGGAACCAAAGTCAAACCTCCAGCCTCCTAAGTCCTCACAGCCAGGGGCCTCCTGCCCCACTGCTTTTGCACGCACCCAGCATGTGCTAGTTTCTTCTTGCCGCTGGGGCTCTCGGCAGCACAGCTGGGTCTGGCGCTCCTTGTCAGCAGAGGTTCCCTCTGTCTTCCCAGGCTCAGACACCCAACTCCCCTTACTATTCCAGGGGTAAAAGCTCCACTGTCTGGTGCTGAGGGGGCCTCTCAAATCAATGTATCCCCAGTGCGATATGGGCAGCCGCCATGAATATGTATATATATATATTTTAAGGATCGAATCTCACAGTATAATAAGCGCTCTTCACTGAAAACTAAACCAGCACAACATTTATTCTGCACACTTGGACAAGACAAAACATCATTATAGAAATATAAAAAAAAAAGCTCAACAGAGTAACGGAAGTATTTACATACAGCACCAGACCGGGGAGCACTGATAACCGAGTTCTCTTTCGCGGCCAAGAGGCTCATTGATAACAACTACTTAGAGTCCCTAATCCAGGAAATCAAAAAGGTCTCAAACTAAGCATCCTTTCCATGACTCAGCCACCTTCTCCTTTTTCAGTTTTAACCCTGGGGAAGAGATAGGGAGAGTCTCATGACAGCCTCACATTCCCATTCTTCTGGTCTGGAGCCTGGGAATTTTATGCTGCAATTCTGTTACTAATGTTTCCATAGCATAAAGAATAATCACATAATATTTCCCAAATCTTTCTAATCTTAATGAGATCGAAATCTCCCTCAAACCTCTCTTTCTTAAGTTTCAAACTCTTTATACTTTCAAATCTTTCATTAACAGTCAGTGTGAACAGACTACAACTTTGTTTAAATTTATACCTAGTTCTTCTCCTTACTTAAACTTTCTCTCTTCCTTTCTTTTTATATCCTTTTAAAATTGCATCAGTCTTTTTTTTCATATTCTGCTCTAATACTTCCCTTATTTCCTTGCTCAATTCCTTTAATCTTTATTTGCCAATCATATCCCAGACTATCTATAGAAGTAATCTCCACTGAATTTCTTCTCTGCAATTTAACACAAAAAAAAATTCTTATTGCAATATTGTTGCTTTGAGGTTCTTAACAGCTTAAAATATATTGTCTTAGGCAATTTCTTTTGATAACTTTGCTTCTAATTTATCTAAATAATTATGTTCTGTTAATATCATTCACAGAAGAATATACAAGGGTAGTACCAAAACATCTTTCCAAATTAAATTTTACTTACTCCTCCCTGATTCAAACAAGCTTCTTGAAAAGAGCTAGTAAAATAGGCAGTTCTTAAGTGTCAAATAAATTTAAACTGTAAATTCAAAACCTATTTTTTTCTCTAATCGATGAATTCACTTTCTTCCCTCGTACTAAAACAACAAATCCACCACCTTCCAAAGAAAGAGTGATAAAAATTCTAAATGTTGTTTCTATGTAACTTTCAGTTTTATTTTTATTTGTCCTTAAAACAACCTCAAAACTCACTAAAACATTTCAGTATTCATAAAAAGTAATCAAACCACATTTTGGAAATTCACTGTAGAGAAATTACATTTCAGTCTCAAATTTAGTCTCTAATTAGTTTATGATGCCATAAATTTCTGCAGACTGGGAACAAAGATTCCTTCTAAACTGTCTCTTTTCTGCCTTCCAACTTGGCTAGAGTTAAAAAAAACAGAGAAAGACTTTCTGAAGAAAAAAAGTTTTCACTCCTTCTCCTTTGACTGACCAGGCCTCCAAAAAAAGCTAATTTAACATACAAAACACAGATAATATGACAAGACAAATGCAAGAACACTTAAAAATGGTGTGCACAAGTAGAAGTCTCTTTTCAGGCCAGACTTGGGGCCTTTCTTACATGCTTTAGGCCAATTTTGCTTTATTTTTACTTACCTCCTTTTTGACTGAGAATGAATTTCTGTTTCCAGGCTTTCCCAACTCCTTCTTGAATGGAAAATATACCTCTGCCTTGAACTGTGGCTCCCTTTGAAGAAAAAATCTCCAAGGACTATCTAATGACTTCCCTAAAGGGGCATAGTTGGTATGCACCTTCCTTTTCCAACTAGGAAAAAACCCTATTTCCAAGGCTTCCCCAGTCTCTTCTTGCCCTGAAGAGGTACTGACAAATTCATGCTTTATACCCTTAGAGGGATTTCCTGGGTTGTATACTTATCAGTTATTGCCAAACAGTTGTGGTAAATGCAAACAGAACACTAAGACAAACAAACAAAGTTGCAACTTTCCCAACAACATGGGCACTTTACCTTGGGTGAAGCTGATTGGAATTGGGGAGGAGTCTGACCTCCAAGGTAGCCTATTAAGTCTCCTATGAAAATAACACCACAGTATTCTCAGGAATTTTCTCAGAGAGACCGCCCCAGGGGCTAGTGTTCCCTCTCAACTCCTGGCTGAAAGTTCATCAGTTGATTGAAATTAAGGTAAAATAAAGCAACAAAGTTCTGAGCATGTTAAAATTATTGGTAAGGCTAGCAGTTACCAATAAACAGGTTCTTCAGCTTCTCAGCAAGCCAAAAGACCCCCAGGTGGGGTTTGCAAAACTTCTTATACTTTAAGGAAAGTGGATAAAAATAGAACAGCATATAGGCATGAAACAGCATTAAGTCATCTGGTTTGTATTGGTGCAAGGGATGAGAATTTTCTCCCTTGTACCTAGAGAAAGCTGATTGGTTGCGTCTACCTGCATCATCGCAAGGACAGCTAGTAGTACAGAGATAACAGTTTTCATTGACATAAAAATAGAACCAAAATTTTATAAGAAAACAACTTATGAATTTAACTCAGATACAAAAAACAATAGAAAAAATTTTTAAAATGAAGAAATAATTAAAAGAAACATCTAGTCCAATTGAAGAAGTCACTAACAATACCAGAATGGAATAATGTTGACTTCTGAGAAAATCAAATTGATTCTATTTTGTAATTGATGTCATTCTGTATCCCCAACAATATGTTGTATGATTGCTTGATATTTCTAGAACGATTGACTCTAGTTCATCTTTTTTTTTCAACATCCACAAGCGAAAATATTAAAAATATTTCCTTTACAAGAATAAAGTGGCTAATGAAAAGAAACTACATATGTTGTGTTAGGTATCACTGCTAGAGATAAAATATCACAGAATAAAATTACCTCTGACAAATTAAAGTGAAAGTAACCAGCGTAAGTGCTATTTCTAATTGTTAGACTGGGACTGATTCCTCTTGACTTGAGCAGCTTTATGTTGTTTTGTTCGTCATCTTTACGTCCATATATGAAAAGACATCGGACAACCTTTGGGGGGAAAAATCAAAATATCAAGTGTGGGTAAGTAGAGGATGGATAGATGGGAGGCTCATCTTAATCCATAAATAAGGAATAGGGTAGAAGAAGGAGACAGAACAGAAGACTGAACTATTTCCGATTTCTCTGACAATGATAAAATGACATCAGATGATGTTTATACTTGTGTACAAACAACATTTTGAATCAGATAAGGATCATCTTTCAACAAAATAGATATTATAAAAACAAAAGTACATCAACCCAATGGCCCATTTAGTATTCAATACCACTATAAAATGGTTATTTGGATAGGTAGGGTGGTAATTGGAGGGGCATTCATTCATTCATTTAGAATCATCTCTTCCCAACACTGAAAATGGTTAGATCTATTCACATAAAATATAATGCTATTGTAAAGGTTGAGTTGAAATCACCTCCACCTAGGCTTAACTAGATGAGAACATTTTTTGTTTAAATCAAATAATCAAAACTGAATGTGAGTCTATACCCCTCTTTGAAATAATAAAGCCATTGTGTGAAACCAGGTCATGTGCTTACCAGTGTATTTTTAAAAAGAAATTGTCTCAGAATCATGGGAAGAGATTCTGAACACCTGGATTGGACAGACTGAAGCATAGTATTTTGGGCATCCTTACAGCAGAAGAGTGAACTATGGCAGAGGAGGAAGATATTAAGAAGAACCACTGGCTCCATACTCCTCTGGAGAGAAGGGCTCCCTCTGAGAGAAATACCATGAAAAGGTCAGCTATTTTTCCTAACTTCCCTTTTCTAATTCCTCTCTATCCAAAGACAGTAATATAGTAATCTGTTGTTTCATTACCCAACTGTTCCCAGTAAACTGGATTTTGCCTCAACCACAATGAAGTTAACTAGGAGTTCGATTTAAATGTAAGATTAAGCAAAGATCCTAACCTCCTTCTAAGTATTGGGAATTTTCCTCAGTGCTCAGAGTGGTAAAATAAACTCAAAACTCTTCATCTAAAACAAACTTCCTACAGCCAAAAAGGAGGGAACCAGGTAGATCTCTATGGACATATTAACCTCAAAGCTTAAAATAAGCTAATTTGTGTAAGAGGGCATCCCACTATTGATAAAAATACAACACATCCAAAGAAAGATGGAGAAGAGTTAATATAGGCTATGAATACAACTTACCAAGTTTTCTAAGGAAAGATATAGCTTGACTAGATCAGTAGTTGGAAAACCTGTAGAAGAAGTACAGCTTAACAGTGCATCAGAAGATCCTAAATAATACAAAAATAAGATATGTACATTGGCATACAAAAATTTCTACTAAGACATTAAGTTTGAAAAATATTGATAATGACTCATTGGGACTAATGAGAAATTAGCGTAGCTCCTTTGTGCAGGGAGAAGGGTGGAAAATTGGCCAGGCAAATGGAAAATTACCTCCTAATTGGAGAGGACCTGTCAGTGATACACAACTACCAAGTTCCTCAAGTAAGACTGCAAAAATTAAATGATCAATCAAAAAACATTTATTAGATGCCTACTGTGTGCTAAGCACTGTGCTAAGATCTAGGGTTACAAAAAAGTGGCAAAACACATTCCTTCCCCTCAGGGAGCTTACAATCTAATGGAGGAGACAACATGCAAACAAATATACGCAAAGTGAGCCCTATACAGGATAAATAGGAAATAATTAAAAGAGGGAAGGCACAGGAATTAAGAAGTATTGGGGAAGGCTTTCTGTAGAAGGTGGGATTTTAATTGAGACTTAAAAGAAGCCAGGGAGATCTGTAGCTGGAGTGGTTGAGGGAGAGTGTTCCAGGTATGGGGGACAGCCAAAGAGAATGCATTAGGCCAAGAGATGAAGTATCTTCTTTCATGAAACAGCCAGGAGGATGGTGTCACTGGATCCAAGAGTACATAGTGGGATGTAAACTGTAAGAAAACTAGAAAGGTAGGAGGGGACTAGATTATGATTAATAATAATGCAATTAATAATGTTTCACTTTTCCATTGGACTTTGCAAAGTATTTTCCTCAAATTTATCCACAATAAGGTACTATAAGTATTTTTGCCTGCCTTTTGTAGATAATAAAATATCTTAGATATTTGGATTCACCCCAGGCCACATATTTAGTCAATAGAAGAAATGAGAATTGAATTCAGGTCTCCTGATGCCAAGACCAGTGCTTTCTCCACTAGATTATGCTGCTTTGAAGAATGAAGCCAGAACTAAAGCTGTCTAAGAAAGATCCCCTTCCTCCACCTCTAAGCTGAAATAATGATCAACAGTCCAAAAGGCTGTCTCTAGCTCTTAATTAGAAATCACAGACACTGAGTCAGAAAATGGAAATATTGAAGTGATCTTGTAAAGGATAGGCAATAACAATCATCCAGTCATTTCAGATCAATGTTTTATCTAATTAATATAAGAATGAGGATAATGTGGTGCCTACCTCTCCCATCACTTCTTCCACATTTATATATTCTTCTCACACATCTCAAGATCCTTCCTCTTAACTAAGAGCTTAAAAATAGCCTCTGCCTCAACCTGAACCACCAGTCAATAAAATTGCTATCATGATTGAGGCTCATCTTTGGTGATCTTACTGGGTCTTTAATCTATTCCTGCAGTTTAAGAGAAAGAGAAAGCTGATGGTCTCCTTGATTAACAAAAAAGCAAAAATAAATAAATGACAACCACTTACAGGATCTGCTGACTCAACAGTTTTCAGAAACAGTTTTGAGAGACTGGTTCTCCTCTCTCCACATATGAAGTTCCTGTAACACTTAAGTAACTAAGGTTCGGGCACCACAGTATGAATCTTATCCCACTGTTTCCCGGGAGGACAAAGAACTTGAGTGAAAACTATTTGTCAATGTCTTCATGTAGATCACTGAAGAGGACTACGCAACTGTTTTCAGACCTCTAGGTGGCTCAGTAGACAGGGCACTAGGCCTGAGGTCAGGAAGACTTGTGTTCAAATCAAGCCTCAGATACTTAACCTGTCTTTAAAAGATGGTGGCTAGAAAGCAGGGACTTGTGTGAGCTTCCTGCCAGGTCCCTCCAAAAACCTATAAAAAATGGCTCTGAACAAATTCTGGAACCACAAAACCCACAAAATAGCAGAGGGAAGCAGGGATCCAGCCCAGGACAGCGTCGATGGTCACTGAGTGAGGTCTATCGTGCATGGAGCAGAGGGGAGTGGAGCCCAGCGCCAGCAGCGGCAAGACCAACGAGACCAGGAGACGGGCAGAACAAGCCCTAGCACCCTGAATCAGTGAGCTGTAGCAGTCACCAGACTTCTCAACCCACAAACAACAAAGACAACAAAGAAGGTTAGTGGGAAAAGCTGCAGGGGACAGAGTGAAAAGAGTTTGCAGTTCGGGCACCACCCCAGGGGCAGCGGGGGGGAGGTGCAGCTACAGAACTACAGCTGCAGTTTCTTCCAGCCCCAGGCCCACCTGGTGGGAGGAATTAAGCGGTGGATCAGAGCAGGAGTGCAGAGCCTGCTTAAGATTTTCATCAGGTCCGGGTTGGTGGTTCTTGAGGACGGAGGAGTGCTGGTGCGGCAGAGCTGGCTATATAGAAATTGCTCTGAAATCAACAGCGCATCCCCTCAAACTTAGAACAAAGTACTCTTTCCACTACAAGCAGTCATACCCTGATGAAAAACTCAAGGGTCAAGTAAGTTTGCTGGGAATATGGCCAGGCAGCAAAAACGCACTCGGATTCAGTCTCAGACCTTGGAATCTTTCTTTGGTGACAAAGAAGACCAAAACATCCAGCCAGAAGAAGTCAACAAAGTCAAAG
>JAQQSZ010015521.1:0-11252 GCA_028646595.1 Phalanger gymnotis | reverse complement strand
GGAGTTGAAGTCCAAGAGAGTAATGAGTTGGTTCAAGTCACCAGACCCAAGTGAACTAAATCTCAGGATAATGAAAGAATTAGTGGATTATCCCATATGACTGCTGAGTTACTGCCAATGATCACTGAAAGATCATAGAAAAATGGAAATATGACAAAGGACTAGATATGGGCAAATATGGACCTAGTTATCAAATAAGGGAAAAAGTTGCTTTTTTAAAAAATATAGGTTGTTGTTTGTCCTTCATTCTTGAAGAGGACCATGTTATCAGATAATGCCATGACATGCAAGTGAATTGGATTTAAGTGAGGGAAAGCTGTGCAAAGTCACCAGCCTCACTTTCTCCTCCAGAGCCATCTGGGTCCAGTGGCCAGAAACAGGTCAGGACGACTGGAAATAGCCTCCTGAAATTCAAGTTAAATGAGGCTTGAATTCAATTCCTAACCAATTTATTGCTTCGATTATCAAAGGGTCAGTTAATAAAAATGTGGGCAAGGAAATTGTGATCACCAAGCATAGCTTCATCAAAAATAGGTTTTGGTCACCTGACTCCAAATCCAGTAGCTTTTTCTTGCTATACCATAAGGAGTAGGGTAATGCTAGAAAAACTGCTGAAAATGAGGTAGTGTTGCCCAATGGATATAGTACTGGACTTGAAATCAAGTAAATCTGAGTTCAAATTCTGTTTTTGACACCTACTCCATGTGTAGTCTTAAGCAAATCCTTAATCCCTTTAATCCTCAATTTCTTCATCTGTAAAATGGAAACATTACCAATAGTTTCTATTTCACAGGCTTGTTTTAAGGTTCAAATTAAATAACATATTTAAAGCATTTTTTAAACTTTAAAGCTTTGTGAATGTCAATTATTACAATGGGGGGGAATACCTTTGAGAGGAAATTATGCATTGGTAAGGAAGTAAGGGGGAGTTAAGGTGAATAAACTTGGTTGTCACAGAAATTTTTTTCCAAATCGGAAACACAGTCATGGAGAATTCACAACTTATGGTATGCCTCTAAAATCTCTTTTATCTAGAGAAAAAAAAAGCCAAGTTGGAGGGAATAATCAAGTCACAGGGGAAAAATTCTCTCCTAGGCAAAGAGGCATTGGGGTTATGATCAATAGAAGACACCAAATGACATCCTGTGAGTAAACTTTTTTCACATAAAGCAGAAGTGTCGGTAGGTGGCAGGGAGAACTAGGACATGAGCTCAGACCTTCTGATGCCAAGTTGAGTCTTCTTTCCACTCCCCTATGATATCTTTCTAATAGGGTTTAAGATGAAACAAACTGTCTCCTTAGCATAAATCCACAAATTCAAAAGTAACCACAAAAACCATTCACTGTTGGTGGGTTTCACCATTCCATTAAGCATTTCAAGATAGTATATATATCATGATATTCTTTAACTTGTAATATACAGTCATGGCATTCTTTGGCTTGCAAAATATACCTATGCTAGTTGATAATGCAAATTAACTTATATAGATAACAAATAAACATGCCTGATTGGTGTTAATACCCCTTTTTCCTTGGGAACCCAGTACAACAAACTGTTGTACAAAATCTCTTCTTCCGCACATATTTATTAATGAGTAGCATATTCAGGACAAGTGGGAAGCAATATTAGTATAATTTAAGTTACTAAATTTGATACAAACATTAAATGCTATAGAGATTCAAGAATAGGGTTAATAGCAATAAGGATGGGCATAATTAGAGAAGTTTTCATCTAGAAGGTAGAACATAAGCTAGATCTTAAATATAGGTAGGATTTGATTAGACATAATGAGAAAGAATTATATTCAACAAACAGTTATGAAATGCCTGTATGCTGGGAACTGAGGATATACAAAGATGAAAAAGCAACCAAACCTGCCAATAACAGAAGGAGAAATGGGAAATCGCACAGGTTTTGGAGGAAAGTTGATAAGTTCAGTTTTAGACATAATGAGTTGGAGGTGTCATGGGGAGGTCAACAAGCAATTAGAAACAGGAAGTCAGAATCTCAGGACTGGAAACATCGTTTTGGAAATCTCCTATATGGAAGTGTTAATTGAAGTCATGGGAATGGATAAGGCTGCCAAAGGAGAGGAGGAAAAAAGACTGAAGCCAGAAACTTTAGGGACACTCACACCTAGAGGCAGGAAAGAAATGAGTGAAATAGGCTTAGAAGTTAAGAGAAGAAGCAAAGGAGAACAGTGTCACGGAAGCCATGGGAAGAGAGCAGGGGTAGGGGTTAAGAGCATCAAAGCAGAAAGGTTGGTCAGAGAAATGACAGAGAAAGATTTTATCTTACATATTCACATCATTTTTGTATAATAGTTTTATTTCTATCAAACCCTCCATACTAAATAAGAGTGACCAGAGGCCGGTCCATTCAGCAAATTTGAAGTCACTGGTGAGAAAATATGGTACAGCAGAAAGACTCCTGGATTTGAAGTTGGAGGGTTTGACCTTGGGCTTGAAACTCAGTTCCACCACTTACTACCCCTATGTGACTTTGGCAACATTGCCACCTCCCTCAGCTTTAATTTTTTCTTATTTTAAAATAAAATATTTGGTCTAGATGATCTCTAAAATCTGAGATCCCATGGAGTCAGAAGACCTAGGTTCAAATCTCAGCTCTGCTATTTATTACCGTGTGAGCTTTCAATAAGCCTCCAATTCCATATCTGGGGGTGGGGGGAGTGTTTCAGATTAAATCATCTTTAGGCTCACTTTCAATTCTAAATCTCATGGGCTTGAAAACAATACAGCAATAAGAAGAAATGTCAGATGGTATCAAGTCGTGTGAAATTGGAGGCAGCGAGCAGACAATTTTTTTTTTCTAGGAGCCTGGTGGTAAAGAGAAGGAAAAAGACAGGATGATGACTTGAAGGGGAGCTGGGATCAAAGTAAAGGTTTTGTTGTTTTGTTTTAAGGTTAGGAAGATGAGGCATCGTTGTGGGCACTGAGGAAAGAGATAACATAAGATTCATGAACAGGAGAGATATTTGATAGAAAAAAGTCTCTGAGGAGATGGAATTACAGACACAGGTAAAGAGTAACCTACCCTAGCAAGGAGAGTAACCTTTTCCTTTGAAACAGGAGAGAAGGGGAAAATGAGAGAAGAGACAGGGAGGTTATGAGCTATAGAGGAGAGGAGGGGAGAGAACTCACATCTAATGCAAAGTGATGAAAGTCTTCATGGGCTAGAGTAGGAGCACTGGGAACCAAGAATAGTACATGAACAAAGGTCTGGCTTGTCTGGCTTATCTCTAGTCACCCGGGCTTTACTTCATTCAAAAGACATTTGAAAAGGGTTTATTTTATGTTTGTTTTCCTGTGATAGCTTTCCTTAACCCAAAAGTAAAAGAGAACTAAAATAATTCACCACATGAGCCTCTCAACATTGACACAAGAACAAAAGTAAGTCTCAAGTTTCACATTTATAAATCACAATTCTTGTAATGTTATTCAATTAAATTGAACAATTATTAAAGGTGTCTACTACGTACAGCATCATGTGCTTGGTGATGGAAAGACAAATAAGAAAAAAAAAAGATATGGTCCCTGCCTTCAAGAAGATTACAATTCCACTCAGGTATAAAACATATGCACAAAAAACAATGATACTGACTAACATGGAAATATGTTTTGCATGACTACACATATATAACCAATATCAAATTGCTTGCCTGTTCAATGAGGGAGGAGGGGAAAAAGTAAAAAAAAAATACTGTCCCTACCATCAAGGAACTTACAGTCTAAAGATAGAAACAATTAATCAATTAGGTACATACAAGATATACACAGAGTACATAGAAGGGGTCAGTAGAGTTTAAATAGAAGGCATTAGCAATTGAGAGCAGGGAGGGAATGGTCCAGAAAAGCTTCCTAGAGCAGGTAGAATTTGAGCTGAGTCTTGAAGAGGAACTAAGAGGCAGAAGTGAGGGGGTAGAGCATTGCAGGCATGGGGGAGAGTGAGTAAAAACACAGGAGATGGAGTGTTGTTGAGGCAGTTGTTAGAAACACAGTGTTGCTAGAAACCCAGAGAGCATAGTGAAGAGTTAGTGTAAGAAGACTGGAAAGGCAGGAACGGACCAGGGTTGGATGGGCTTTAAGTGCCAAACAAGGGAGTTATTATTTGATCTCAGAGGTAATAGGGAGCCACTGGAGCTCACTGAATCATGAAAGCGACATGGTCGGATCTACACTTTAGAAAATTCACCAAATGGTGAGTGGATATGGGAAAAATGTGACATTGATGCATTGTTACTAGAGTTGTGAAATGCTTCAACCATTCTGTGGAACAATTTAGATCTATGCCCAAAAAGGGCTGTAAAGCCCTTTGACCAGAAATTCCACTACTAAGTCTATATCCCAAAACAGATTAAAAAAAAAAGTAAAAGGATCTATCTGTAAAAAAACATTTGCAGCAGCTCTCTTCTGGGGGCAAAGAATTGGAAATCGAAGGGATGCCCCTCAATTGGGGAATGGCTGAACAAAATGTAATATGTGATTATGATGGAATACTTTTCTGCTACAAAAATGATGATTAGACCTGTCAGATTTATGGGAAACGGAAGAATTCAAGACCCAACAAGAGATAGAGAGCACTACAAAATGCAAAATGGATAATTTTGATTATGTCAAATTGAAAAGTTTTTGTATAAACAAAGCCAAGCAACAAAGATTAGGAGGGAAGCAGAAAACTGGGAGAAAATCTTTATAACCAGAGTCTCTGATAAAGGCCTCATATCTAAAATATACAGGGAACTAAGCCAAATTTATAGGAACATAAGTCATTCCCCAATTGAGAAATGGTCAAAGAATATGAACAGGCAGTTTTCAGAGGAAGAAATTAAAGATATCTACAGGCATATGGAAAATGCTCTAAATCACTATTGATTAGAGAAATGCAAATCAAAATAACTCTTAGGTACCACATCTCTCCTGTCAGCTAACATGACAAAACAGGAAAATGATAAATGCTGGAGAGGATGTAGGAAAATTGGAACACTGGACAGCATAGAATCCAATACATGTTCTACATACACCTTCACATTAAACTTATTTACACAATAGTCAAGTTGTAAAGAAGAATTATGACCAATGGAATGAATCATGAGAAAGAAACAAAACCAAAAAAGAAGGAGCAAGCAGTTTGCCTCAATCTGCATTCAGACTCCGTAATTCTGGATGTAGACAGCTCTTTCCATCGTGAGCCCTTTGGAGCTGTCTTTGAACCTTGTGTTGCTGAGAAGAGCCAAATATATCAAAGTTATCATCATGGAAGTAATGTGTCTGTGGTTATGTACAGTGTTCTCCTGGCTCTGCTCCCCTCACTCAGCATCATATCATGGAGGTCTTTCCAAGTTATTATGAAGTCCGTATGTTCCCTATTTCTTATAGTACAATAGTATTCCATTACATTCATATACCATACCTTGTTTAGCCATTCCCCAATTTATGGGCATGCCCTTGAAAGCAGAGATATTGTAAAGGTAAAAATGACAACATCTGACAACAGTTTGGTTATGTGGAGCAACAGTGAGAAGTCAAGGACCAAACTGAGATTACCAGTCTGGTGACTGGAAAGATGTTGGTGCCCTCTAGAGTGAAAAGAAATCAGGAAAGGAAAGTTTATGGAAAAGACAAGGAGTTCTGCTTTGGGCATGTTGAATGTTAGATGTCCAAGAAGCAGGAGAGAGACTAAGGCTAGACATAAAGACCTGAGAACCACTTGCATAGAGATGACAACTGAACCCATCATAAGGAGCTGATAAGATCAACAAATGGGATGTAGAATATCAAAGACAAGAGGCTCTAGGACAGAACCCTAGAAGACACTCTCAGTTGGGGAGCAAGACATGGATGAAGAAACAGCAAAGGAAACTAAAAAAGAACACCCAAACAGGAGGAGGCCCAGAAGGGAGCAGTGTCATGAAATCCTAGAAAAGTTAAGAGTCTCCAAAAACAGGAAATTATCAACAGGGTCAAATGCTGAAGGAAGTCAAGAAAGATCAGGATTGAGAAAAGGAATTAAAAGATATTGGTGTCAAAGGGTATAAACAAATAGTTTTTAAAAGAAGAAAAGCAAATACAAAGAAAGACAACAAGAAGTCTTGTTTTTGAGGAGCTCATGGTCTAATGGAAGAGACAATGCATAAAGAACTAACTAGGTACAAATAAACTATATATGGGATAAATAGGAAATAATCAACAGAGAGAAGGGACTAGAATTAAGAAGGATTAGTAAATGCTTCCTGTAGAAGGTAGGATTTTAGCTAAGGCTAGAAGGAAGTCAGAGAAGCCAACAGGTAAAGATGAGGAGGAAAAGCATTTCAGGCATGTGAAAATGCCTGTAGTCAGTAGATGAAGTGTCTTGTGTACAGAGGATAGTGCCACTGGACTGATGAGTACATGGCAGGAAGGAGGTATATAGTAAGATAAAAGAAGTCTAGAAAGGTGAGGGGGTAAGTTGTAAAAGTCTCTGAATGCCAGCAGATTTTGTATTTGATCTTGGAGGTAATAGGGAGATACTGGAAATTCACTGAATTAGATGGGGTGATGTGATCAGAACTGCACTTTAGGAAAATCACTTTAACAACTAAGTGGACTGGAGTGGAAAGAGATGTATTGCAGGTAGATTAACCAGCAGGCTACTGCCTTAGCCCAGGCATGAGGGAATAAGGGCTTGCGGCAGGGTAGTGGCAGTCTCAAAGAGGAGAAGGGTGCATACGTGAAAGATTTTACAAAGGTAAAATGTACATGCCTTGAAAACAGATCATATATGAAACAGGAGAGGAGCTGAGGAAGACACCAAGGTTGTGAGCCTGGAGGCTGGGAATATAGTGGTGCCTTCAATAGTAATAAGAAAGTAAGTACCTAGTATAGATAGGTTTCTCAAGGAGTTTAACTATGAAGAGGGAGGAGAAATACAAGACAATAGCAAGCTGGAATTGTAGAATCAAGTAAAGGTTTATTAAAAATGAAGGAGATGTGGATGTGTTTGTGGGCAGCAGAAAAGACGTTTGTAGGTATGGAAATACAGAAGAGAGAATGGAGAGGATAGTATGGGCAACTTGCTCTTGAAGTCACGAGGAGACAGGTTAAGGGTTGGCTTTGGAGAAGACCGACCTCTTCATGAGAGAGTGGGATGAAGGGGTACATAGATATCTGAGATACGGATGAGGAGAGATGGGAGGTTTTGGTTAAATGTTCAACGCAAGTGTGATGAAGGAAGTGACAGAAAGATGGAAATTATAACAAAAAATTCAAAAGACAATGGAAAATCTCATGACAGACATGAATCAATAATGCATACAGATGTAGTGTAGAAAGAACCACTGGGGAAAATGGAAGGCAGCTGGTAGAAAATGGCATTAGATCAACTTTTTATACTAAGTGTCAATTAGATATATGATGAATATAAAAGGTTATATTGTTTTTAAAAAATAGAAGAGAATACAAGGTACTCTTTCAGTCTCTGGCTAGTAGTAGAATTCTTAAAGAATGGAGGTATTCATAAAAAAGATAAAATAGAAAATTTTATTTATATGAATTGAAAATGCTTTTACATAAATAAAATCAAATTAGAAATAATATCAGTAGAAGTTGTTGGATGAATAATGAGCTTTGCAATAAGTATCTAATAAAAATTCTGATAATCAAAATATGTAAGATTGCTTGAAAAAATTAATAACCATAGGATATAAAATAAATCTATGTAAATCATAAGTATTTCTGTACATTACCAATAAAACACAGCACCAAAGAATGAATAAGAGAAATTCCATTTAGAATAACTGTAGGATGTATAAAATATTTGAGTGTCTACTTTCCAAGATGCAGAAAGGAACTCTATGAATATAACCATAAAACAGCGTTTACAGAAATAAGTCAGGTCTAAATAACTGGATAAGTATTAATTGCTCATGGCTAACTGAACCAACACACTAAAAATTCCAATACTACTTAATTTACTTATTCTGTGCCATACCAATGAAATTACCAAAAGATAGAACTAGAAGAATAATAAATAAATTCATCTGAAGGAACAAAAAGTCAATAATCTCAAGAGAAATAATGGGGGGAAAAACAAGTGGGAAAAAAAGAAGTCTAGGAGCACCTGATTTCATACTATAATATCTGATCTTATAATAAAGCAGAAATGATCTAAACTACTTGGTAATGGTTAGAAAACGAGAGGTAGGACAGTAGAACAGATGGAATATTCAATATACTGAAGCAAGCAGACTAATAGTAAGTGTTTGGTATACACAAAGACCCCAGCTACATGAGTAAGTATACACTATTTAAAAAAAAAACTGTTAGGAAAACTGGACAACAATCTGACAGAAGTTAAGTTTAGACCAGTCACTGTCTCACACCATAAACCAAAATAAGCTCCAAATGGCTACATGACTTAGATATAAATGCCACATCATAACCAAACTAGAGGAACACAGACAAAAATACCTTTCAGATCTCTGATTAGGGAAAGAGAAGATAAAATGGACAATTTTGATAATGTAAAATTGTGAAGTTTTTGCACAAACAAATCCAACAAAGCTAAAAATTAAAGGTGAAACAATTGTCTAGGGTAAAAATCTTTACAGTAAGTTTTTCCAAAAAAAGTCACATTTCCAAGATATATAAGGAACTAATTCAAATTTATAAGAATAAGCGCTATTCCCCAATAGATAGTCAAAGGATAGGAAGAGGCAGTTCTCAGAGTAAGAAACCAAGATTATCTATAGTCATACCAAAAAAAAAAATGTTCTGAATCACTAAGAGAGAAATGGCAAAGTTGAGAAGAAAGGATGCTAAATGTTAGAGAGGCTGCAAGAAAACAGGCAGATGGATGAACCTTGGTTAGAGCTGTGAGTTGGTACAGACATTCTGAAAAGCAATTTACAACCGTGCCCCAAAAGTTACTAAACTGCGCATACCCTTTGCCCCAGCTATGCTGCTAGTAGGTCTATATACCAAAGAAATCAAAGAAAGAGTAAAAAGTCCCATATAAAAAAAAATTATTGAAGAGGTAATGAACTGAAAACTAAGGGGATGTCTACCAACTGTGGGAGGGCCAAACAAAAGTAAGCCATATGAATGTAATGGAATATTACTATATTATAAGAAATAATGAAACCTAGGGATACTTATATGGAGTAATGCAAACTGAAGTGAGCAGATCCAGAAAACAATTTTTACCACGATAATATTGTAAAAAGGAACAATTCTAAAAGATAAGAATTCTGATCAACACACTCTGTTATGATTTCAGAAGACAGCTGTTGAAGAATGCTAAAAATAATAATATCTAATATTTATATAGCCCTTACTGTGTGCTGGGCACTGTGCTAGGTGCTTTACCGTGGCCATGTCACGTGATCTCATGACAATCCTAGGAGGCAGGTGCTATGATTATCCTCATTTTATAGATGAGGAAACCGAGGCAAACAGAGGTTAAGCAACTTGTCCAGCTAGTCAAGTGTCAGAGGCCACATCTGAACACAAGCCCAATACTCTGTTCATCGTGCCCCCTAGCTACCCACCTCCTGACAGAGAAGAAGTGGAGAATGAGACCCATTTTTTGGTGTGGCCAATATAGGAATGTGTTTTGCCTAACTGTGCATATTTATTACAAAGGTTGCTTTTGTTGGTGTTGTTCACTTGGGTAGGCAGAGGGAGAAGAAAAACGTTTGATACTTGAAAAAAAAAAAACAGACTTTGTTAAGGATATAGCCAGAAAGCAGATGGGTTGGTCACTTAATAAGAATAAAAGACATAGATTTATCCAAGTGGTATATTGCTACCTTCCAAGATGGTAAAAAAAAAAAATCAATCTATAAGTGCTTAGTAAGACTGAGAATAATTTCTCCAGTGCGTTAGGCACATTATCTTTGGAGATATATAGGAAAACATAGATAACAATCACACAAAATGAAAGTATGTGGAAGGATTGTAATATGTTGGTGAAGAAAGTACACACACCAATGAAACCACAGTCATTAAAATATAAATAAAGAGTTGTTTCTTTCTCTCCATTTCTAATATATCTGCATCTTTTTTCCTTTCCATGTTGGCCACTGAGACTACCACTTTATTGTGAGGCAGTTTAATGTAGAAAGAAGACCATGAGTTTTAGAATAAAATAACCTGGATTTGAATCTCAGCTCTGTTGTTACTTGAACAAAAATCCTTCCTCTCTGTAGGATGGGGATAATAACACTTTTACTACTCACGTCACAGGATTGTTCTAAGGAAAGTACCTTATATAAATGTCAATTATGATTTTTACTACCCAATTTCACCAATTTAGCGTTGCTGCATTCAGCTGGAAAAATTTCATGGAATTTTAAAGCAACGGGAATCTGCAAGATCAAGTTGCATACTTAATACAGTCTTTTTCTATTGATAGGGTAATCATTTAAGGTTGCACATATTTCCCAACTGCACTCATTTAAAACCAGCTAAGAGCTCCCTCAATTAATCAAAGAACAGATTATACTATCATTAGCTTGGCTTAATTCTGTAATTAAGGAACTTTAAGACCTGACGGGCACCAAATAATTAACAGTTCTGCAACATAAATATTCAGCTCTATGCAGAAAAAGAAACCAAGGGAACAGACAGCAGGACTCAGGAAGTACCATCAATAGTTTCTATTGCCAAACAATCAAGAAAACAATTGCAATTGAGGAAAATAATTTACATTTTAATTAAGAAAACTATTCATTGCTATGAGAGGGAACATGGGGTAATGGGTAGAGGGCCTAGTCTAGGGGTCAGAAATGCGTGGGTTCAAATCCTTTCTCTGCTACCTAAGACAGACATATCACAACCTCTCATTGGAAAAGGTAAGTTTTTAGGACTATTAATTATAAATGAATGGCCAGTCTATATCAGTGGAAAGCATCCACACCAGGTGTTCACCATATTAAGCAAACTTCTCCTTCATCTCCCAAACAAAGCACTTGTTAGCAGGTGCTAGAGGTGGGGATATGGATTAGTAGAAACGTTGTTGGACTTGGAATCAGGAAAATCTGACTCAAGTTCTCAGCCTCAGTTTCCTCATCTTTGAAAGTGGGATAATGGGGAGGGCGGAGCCAAGATGGCCACATGAAAACAGCGTCTTGCCGGAGCTCTCTCACAAGTTCTGTCAGATTCCTATAAAAAAGTGAATTTGAGCAGATTTGAGAGAGTTAGAAAATCGCGAGAAGTCTGAGTGGGGCAAATTTCCCAGCCAGGAGAGTCTGAAA
>JAQQSZ010015520.1:0-11252 GCA_028646595.1 Phalanger gymnotis | reverse complement strand
GTATTTTCTTCAGTGGTCTTTTGGACCTCCTTTTCCATTTGGCTAATTCTGCCTTTCAAGGCATTCTTCTCCTCATTGGCTTTTTGGAGCTCTTTTGCCATTTGAGTTTGTCTATTTTTTAAGTTGTTGTTTTCTTCAGTATTTTCTTCAGTATTTTTGGGTCTCCTTTAGCAGGCCATTGACTTGTTTTTCATGGTTTTCTCACATCACTCTCATTTCTCTTCCCAATTTTTCCTCTACTTCTCTTACTTGCTTTTCCAAATCCTTTTAGAGCTCTTCCATGGCCTGAGACCAGTTCATATTTTTCTTGGAGGCTTTTGATGTAGGCTCTTTGACTTTGTTGACTTCTTCTGGCTGTATGTTTTGGTCTTCTTGGTCACCAAAGAAAGATTCCAAAGTCTGAGTCTGAATCTGAGTCTGTTTTCGCTGCCTTGCCATGTTCCCAGCCAACTTACTTGACCCTTGAGTTTTTCTTCCAGTTATTACTACTTGTAGAGTATATAGTACTTTGTCCCAAGCTTGAGGGGCTGTGCTATTGTTTTCAGAGCTACACAACAAGCTCTGCTACAGTACTGCTACCCCTCCCCCAAGAACCGCCAACCCCGAGCAGACTAAGATCTAAGCTAGCTCTGCACTCCCACTCAGATCCACCACTTAATTCCTCCCACCAGGTGGGCCTCATCCCTGAAGCAATTGCATCAACAGTTCTATAGCTGCATCACCTCCACTGCCCCCAGGGCAGTGGCCCAACCTCAAACTCCTTTCACGCTGTCCCAGAAGCTTTTCCCACTAACCTTCTCTCTTATCTTTGGTGTTTGGGGGTTGAGAAGTCTGGTAACTGCCACAGCTCAATGATTCAGGGTGCTAGGGCCTGTTCTTCCTGTCTCCCTGTCTGATTGGTCCACACTGCCCATGCCAGGATGTGCTCCACTCTGCTTCCCAGCCCCATGCGATAGACCTTACCCCGCGACCATCCAGGCTGTCCTGGGCTGGAGCCCTGCTTCCCTCTGCTATTTCGTGGGTTCTGCAGTTGTCCAATTTGTTCAGAGCCATTTTTTATAGGTGTTTGGAGGGACCTGGGGTAGAGCTTAAGCAAGTCCCTGCTTTCAAGCCACCATCTTGGCTCTGCCTCACCCCCCAAGTGGTGGATTTTGAATAAGGAATGCACTATTATAATTTAAAGATCATACATTACCCATGAGAATACACTAAATTAGGTAACCTGTATCTCATGTGGAAGATCATAGTATAAGAAAGCTGCTCATAACTTGTGAATGCAGACAACAAAATAGTGATTGAATGAATTAACAGTTTTACACCAGAGAAAATCTTATATTGGAAGCTTCGATGCATGTAATGGTTAAATTTCAGAAATTAAATATCACTCTGATAATTTTGTAAGCAACCACAAAAAGGCCTTTTGCTATGAAGGAATATAGAAATGAGTAAATCAGGATTACTAAAAAGCCATAGAAATTAGAGAAAATAATGTAATTTAATATTCCAAAAACAAAAGGAGGTCACGCTGTAACCCCCAAACAAAACATCATGCAAAGGTGAAAAAAAGGCTGTCTTTCAATGAATTAGAGGAATTTGAGCCCTAAGTGAATAGAAAATTCACCTTGCAGTTATTCAAAATAAAAGAGTAACAAGCAATATAAATAAGTATAGTTATCAAGGAAAAAACTAAACAATGAAATAAAATCTCTTATAGGTAACATATACGTAACATTTCTTTAATATAAAAGAAATTGGACTAAAGATGGAAGTAGAACAAAGAGAGTTCATTAAGGAACAAACATGAACTAATAGTTTATAAATTTAAAGGTGTCTTAAATAATCATGAGAAGTAAAGGAGGAAGAAATGAATTCGCATTCCATGGACTAAACTGCATCTTCCCCTAGAAGTGAAGTAATATTTTTTTCAGAAAGGATAGAATAATGGGAAGTCACTAGGGAAACAAGATACACTGGAGAGCTAAAATGCATTTCCATACAATGTAGAAGCGGAGAAAAATGAAATATTAATTTATTTCATCTCTTAAGTAGAGATAGTAGGGAAAATAATAGAGGTAAGACATTTGGTTGAGGGCATTATAAGATAAGTTTTGGTGTAACAGAGAAAATGAAAAGTTGCCATGAAATAAACAAATAGGCTTCTCCAGACAGCCAGAGGGATTTTTGAAACAAACAAACAGAAAGAACAACAACAAACAATCCTGCAGGAGGAAATAATAGAGTGATTCATTTAAAATAATGACAAAAGTATCTAGGTTTCAATCTATCAATTCATATACGACATTTAAATAAAATTGCAAAATACACTTAAAAGAAGACAAATAATTAGAGGGAAATTAATTGATCATGTTGGGCAGAACTGATATGATAAATTTGCAATTATTTCTTAAATTAACTTACAAATTTAGTGCTAAAAAGATCAACTCTCAAGGACAGGAGGGGTAATAGCTACCAGAGTTCCTGATAGTGACTCAGGGTTCTAAAAACTTGTGCTTTGGTATTCAAGATATATAAGGTACTGATTAAAATATATAAGAATAAGAGCCACTTCTCAATAGATAAATGCTCAAAAGATATGTAACATGTGGCTTAGTAAGAAAGAAATCAACACAATCAATAACAACATAAAATTAATCAAATCATTAATGACTATAGGAATGAAAATAATGCAACTCTGAAGTTCCTCCTCACAAATATCAAATTGGCAAAATTGAAAGAAAAAAGGAGAATGATAAATGTTGAAGAGGCTGGGGGAAAATAGGTTCATTAATGCATTGATGGAGCCATAAATTGGTATACATGTTCTATAAAGCGATTTGTAAAATATGCCCTCCAAATCACAAAACTGTGCATACCCAATGGGAGTAATATCACTACTGTACCTATATACCCAAAGAGATCAAAGAAAGAAGAAAGGAACCCTTTTGTAAAAAGTATATAGATATGTGCACTTCATTCTTGGCTGCATCCAGTTCCTCTTCACCCTCAGTATCAGGACACACAATTCAACTTTCAGGAAGTATCTTTTCTGCCTGAAAGTAAGTACTTTTAATTTCATCCTTACTAAAAATGAAAAAAAAAACCCTAATTTTAATGGATTATCCCATTAATTTAAAAAAAAAATCCTCACTATCTTCCTCTTGGTTATATTTGCCATTCCTGAACATGATATTTTGTATTTAGTTTAAACTTCAGGGGTCCAACGGGTAATACTTCTTCAAAAAAAGTTTTATTAATATTAAATATATTGATTAAAAAAATGAAAAAATGTTGAGGAAATATACTAAAATATTTAGGGCCACCCTTTTGTGGCAATAAAAACTAGAAACAAAATGGGTATCCATTGACTGAGAGGTGATCGAACAAATTGTGGTACATTAATGTACTCAAATATTATTTCACTATGAGAAATGATGAATAGGAGGAATTCAGAGATATTGACTGAGTTAATATAATTTAGATTGGGGGTACTATCAGAAGGAAGACACACTACAAAGAACAAAGAAAGAAAACTTTCTGGAATAATGTGCCTGGTATTTTAATTGACACTTGAGGGAAACCAGGACATAAAAGTGAGAAGAAAGGGCATTTCAGGTGTGAGGATGTTGTCGTTTGTCCTTTGTTTTCAAAGAAGACCAATGACATCAAAGGGTGATGTCTTGACTTGCCTATGAATTGGATTTAAGTGAGGCAGAGTTGCACAAAGCCATTAGCCTCACTTTCTCTTCCAAAGTCGTTGAAGTCCAGCGGTGTAACAACAGTGTTACTAGCAGCTGCTATGGAGGTGTAAGACCAACAACACCAGCACACAAGAGGGCTGCTAGCACAGGTTCTTTGATATGCTTTTTTAAGGAAAGCAACTTTAAGGGGTTAACAATTTTACTTTAACTAAACATACATATACCATTAACTTAGTTCAGGGGAAAAAGCCAGCACCCTGAACTTCAGAGCGAATATAAACAGAAATTAAAGGTAGATCAACAGACAGGTTTTTATCTGTCTGACCAAATCACAATACATACATAGTTACCAGAGAGAAACACACACATCTGGGTTTTCAAAGCCATGGGTGGGGCTGCTTCAACAGCTACCCAGAGTCTCCTCACCAACACTCTTTCAATGAATGTGCCCCCAAATGCAAAATGCTAACCACTGAGTTTATATATACTTCTTCAGGGTCAAAGGGCATCACAACCATGCAACTCAAATGCACTTTACTTAGGCCTTCTTGTGACTTAAACATTTGCTCAGGGTCAGAGGGCAGAACTAGGCCTTCTCCTGACATAAGCAGGTCATTCTCTATTCAATCAAAGATTACTCAGTGCTGAGAAGAACTCCAAAGCAAAGACAACAAAAAGTCCACTTTGCTTGCCATTACATTTGAAAAGCAAAACTCATCAAAGGTACTTGATTACATCAGCATTCCAAAGGATAAAATGGTAAAAAAAAAAGTCCCACTCTAATTACCATAAAAAGTGGGAAGACTGGATATTGATATCAGAATGTTGGATGTTCCTTCCTGAGAATTTCTGTGAGATTAAATATGAGATTGGCAAGGGTGAATGATCTTCATTGTCGAAGGGAGAACCCGCACTCATGAGAGCTTTCAAAATACATAGTCACGTAAAACAAAAGCATTAACTTCTCATTGGGTCAAAATCCGGAGCAAGAAGGAAGCTTAGTAGTCATGTGGTTCAACAGCTACATTTTACACATGAGGATAAAAATAATTCAATGTGCAATGCGTCCTTTTATTTAAATCATTAGCCTTGAATGATTTACCTTTGAGTTTTTAAAACTGAGGTAAACGCTCTCTTGAAGGAATTTAGGACTGTCACCCAAAGGGGAAAATGCAAAGTCAAGTTCTAGAGATTTAATCCCCTTTTCCCTAAAAGGGAAGAAAACTAGAGGAAGATGATGCCTGTGGAATTAAAGAAAGGTTTTTATTAAGCAGGGAAATAAAACATGCATGTGGGGATTGACAGCGTATGATAACAGCCCTTTAGTAATGGATAGTAAGAGTTTATATATCCTTTGAACAAAGGAAAGTGAGAAATTTGGGGGAGAGGTTGGCTTAAAAAGGTATGAGCCAATGAGCCCCATCGCCAAGGGGAGGGGATGAGGAATTCCAGGTGTCAAGGCTGTGATCTTTGATACACAAATCAAATAAACAGTCCATAGCTCAAGGCTTGATAAGGAGATGTTGTATTATCTTACTCATCACAAACTTTTTTTTTCCCTTGAAGGCAATGATAAGCAGATTTTTTCTTCTTTTTATTTCCTGGTCTTCTCATCATTTTTCTAACCTCAAGGAATCTATAATTCATTATAAATGAATTAACACTAGGTCCATCTGAAGGTTTATGCTTCTTTCCTGTGGAATAATTATTTGGTTTTCCAGCAATTATTTTTCAGTTCTTGTAGTATTTTTTTCATCTTGGGCTTTACTTTGCTTTGTGCTTTCTTAAAACTAACTCTTTCAATAAGGGCTAGAATGATTGTAAATGCTTGACTTCTGAACATCACTAGCTGGCATTATATCTTGAATAGTCATTGAAGTGTGCTCTTTAAAGTTACATTTTTGTATGATTCCTTAGAGTAATATACATTCTTTAAAACCACAAAATTAACAGTATAACCAAAGAGAACAACAGAACATATGAGTATTACATGGAGAAACCTAGCTGACAGGTAACTATCTAATAATTGAAAAACTGGTGGACTTAATCTGGTTTCATATTGTCAAGGGCATTCTGATTCAGTCTAGTATCAGAGAAGCGCACATTCATGACTATTGCTGTCATGTATTGAAAACACATCAAAGGAATTGTCTCAAGTAAAATGCACAATGCTGAACAGCAACCCTGAAGGTGGTGCTGTTATTATCCCCATTTCTACAGATGAGGAAACTAAGGTAAAAAGAGGTTAAATGATATATCCAGAATTATACTTTTAATAATTATCTGAGGTGGGATTTGAACCCAGGATTTCCTGATTGAAGTTCCAGAACTCTATCTATTGTGCTACTAGTTGTCTTTCCACAAATAAGTGATGAGGATCCTCATTCCAACTCTCATTCCCACAGACTACTCTTGAGTCCCAAGCAAGGCAATAGAAGAAAATATTAATGAAAAAGAAACATTATACAGTAAGGGTTGCCCAAGACATAAGCTTAGAAGAAAAGAAGTCCATATCATCTATAACCCTCAAAGAAAATCTACCAGAATTCGTTGAAGAAGTGAAGTTTCAAAAGGATGATATGAATGAAACAAGAGCTCTAGAAGAAAGACTCAAAACTGTAGTGATAATAATTGCTAACATTTATACAGAGGCAGCTAGGTGGCTCAATGGAGTCAGGAAAAACTGAGATCAAATCTGGCCTCAAGCACTTACTAGCTGTGTGACTCTGGGCAAGTCACTTAACCTCTGTTTGCCTTAATCTACTGGTGAAGGAAGTGGCAAACCACTATAATATCTTTGCCAAGAAAACTCCATGGACAGTATTGGTATGCTATGGTCCACAGGGTCACATAGAGTCAGACATGACTAAATAGCAACAACAAAATTTATATAGTCCTTTAAGGTTTTCATTGTAATAATGTTATCTTGCAGCTACCTTATAGTGGATAGTTAGCTCAGTGCATAGAGTTTGCCTTGAGTCAGGAAGACCTGATTTCCAATCCAGTCTGGAAATGACAAACCACTCCTGTATCTTTGCCAAGAAAACCCAAATGGGGTCATGAAGAGTCAGACATGACTGAAATGACTGAACAACAATTGAACAATATTATGTCATTTAGTTCTCATAACAACCCTGTAAGGCAGGTATTATTATTATTTTCATTTTCCTGTGGCTGAAGTACATTCAGTGAATTGTCTAGGGTCACACAGTTTAGTGTCTGATGCAGGAGTCATATTCAGGTCTAGTTGACCTTAAGTACAAATATCTAACTACTGTGTCACCTAGTGAAGAAAATTCGTAGAATAAACAGCTTAGTATAAGAGGCACGAAAGCTTACTCAAACAAGAGACTTTTTAAAAACTGGGTTGGACTAGACACAGATCAATGACTCCATGAGGAAAAAAAAATACTAGAAAAATTAAAATAATCACAAATGTAAGGTGTCTTACAAAATTTAAAAAAAACCCTGACTTGGAAAATATCTCACATTGAAATAATTTAAGAATCATGAGACTATCATTCTAATTACATAAAATTGAAGTTTTTCACAAACAAAACCAATGCCACCAAAATTAGAATGAAAGTAGAAAATGGGAATTTTTTAAAGTAAGTACCTCTGTTTATAAAGGCCTCATTTCTCAAATATATAGAGAATTGCGTCAAATTTATAAGAATACATGCCATTCCCCAATTGATAAATGGTCAAAGGATATGAATAGGCAGTTTCCAGACAAAGAAATCAAAGATATCTATAGTCATATAAAAATGCTTTAAATCACTCTTGATTATAAAAATATAAAATAAAACAACTCTGAGGTACCACTTCATGCCTATCAGATTGGTTAACATAACAAAAAAAGGAAAATGATAAATATTGGAGGAAAACTGGGACACTAATGCATTGTTGGGGGAGTTGTGAACTTATACAACCATTCTGGAGGACTATTTGGAATTACGCCCAAAGGTCTATAAAACTGTGCATAGCCTTTGATCCAGCAATACCACTGCAAGAGCTGTATCCAAAAGGGATTTTAAAAAAGGGAAAAGGACCTATTTGTACAAAAATATTTATAGTAGCCATTTTTGTGGCAGGTAAGAATTAAACATTGAGCAGATGCCCATCAATGGGTGAATGGCTTAACAAGTTGTGATATATCATTATGATGGAATATTATGTCCTATAAGAAATGACAAGCAGGATGATTTCATGAAAAAGGCGTGGAATGATGTATATGAACATATACAAGGTGAAGTGAGCAGAACTAGAAAAACATTGTGCACCGTAATAGCAATATTATACAATGAATAACTGTGAATGACTTGGCTGTTCTCAGAAATACAATGATCCAAGACAATTCCAAAGGACTAATGATGAGAAATGCTATCTACCTCCAGAGAAAGAACTGATGTTATCTGAATATAGACTAAAGCACTCTTTTACTTCCTTCTTTCCCTCCCTTCCTCAGAAATTTAAAGAATAATTAATTCTAGCATATAAGTGACTCTCAGAAATTGGAAAAAGAAGGGATCCTATTAAATTCCTTCTGTGATACAAATATGGTCTTCTGGAAAGAGTAATAGTAAAACAACTGATAAAAAATGGTGCAAATTATAGTGACCAAACTGGGCCTCAAAGAAGAGATGTGAAGAATGCAACTTCTCCTGCTTCTTTGTAGAGGTGGAAATTATGATTTTGGAATAATACACATTCTGTGAGACTTTTTTCCAAAAGTTGGCTAGTTTTATTGACCTTTCTTCTCTCCTTATTTTTGTCCTTTGTTGTAAGGAATGACTGACTGAGTGTGGGATAATAGAGGGATGCCTTGGGAAATAATGTCTGTGGTGAAAAAACAAAGATATCAACAAACATTTATTTAAAAAAAGTTCATCCTTTAAAACATGAAAGCTCGAGATCAAAAGGGAATGGTATAGAATAGATCCTGATAATAAGGAAAACAATAACAACTGGATTCTAGTGAAGAAGTTTCATAAAACAAGTGGGCCATGACCAAAGATGGATTCAGTAGGTAGAATTGGGGAAAATACAATGCAAGTACAGAGGGAGGAAAACTTAGATGGAAACTGAAAACAGATAACTTATGACATTTCTTAAGAGCCAAAAATGATCTCAAAATATTGCTTTTCTTTGCTTCCAGAAAAAGGAACTTCGCATTGGATTTTCTACTAAATGTTTATGAGGATTTCTCTTTCTGAGCTAAAAAACTGGAAATTACTTCAGATTTATATCATATAGCTATGCTGAGGATTTCTAAAAGTATGCAATACATAACACTCTCAACCCCAGTTAAAAGAAATGAAAACAATTTTCTCACAATACTTACTAAATGGATAAAAATACATTTGTTTTAATATCCAATATTTATTTTTACTCGATACATGCCAAGCAAATTGCAAATGAATATTGAATGAATCATGCATGCATGCCATTACTTTTGTAAATTATCTCTTCACATATGTTTGATATTTTAAAATAATACTGTGCATTGCTGATTTTCGGGTGTTAAAATAATATATATATTCATATATGTAGAAGAAGTATACATATATATGGGCAAAATTATGCTGTTTATAGTTGAATTATTGTAGCTATATGTTTGAAGAGATGCAAATCTTTATAAAATCTTGTTCAGTTAAGGCTTTAATCAGATCTGCATTTCATGTCTTTCTATAATATCAGATAAATGATTAAGGGTCCATTGAATTGTTAATTCCCATTAGTGCTGATGGGAGCAAAGCACATGTACTAAAGAAAGAATAGACTCTTTACAATTGAGGATTATGAAATTTATCACAGGAAAAGGGTATTTATAGTGTCTAGACTTTGATAGCACATTCTCCAAGTCCATCATCAACTTAAGCATATTTCTTCAAGGCTTTAATGACTTAATCAATAGATAGCAGCATCATTTTTTCCAAATCAGCTCTGAATCCATAGAATAAAGAATGGGTACTATGTTTTTTTTTGCACTGTGTTTTGACTGGTCCCGATCATTTAAAGTTACATGAAGTTATACACATGGACACAGACATTTAAAATTATAGGAGGTATTAAAAGTTTTATTGTTGACTCTCCCCCCCCACCCCAGCCAAGAGTTATTTGCCTTTATGCTCCTGAACACTCCCTTGTAACAAAGGGGAAAAATTAAATAGAAACAATTGACACCGTAATTTCCTATACCATACTCCACACCAACAGTTCCCTACCTTTCTACTTGGAGGAGGTATTAATATTTAATCATCATTTCTCTGGGCTTGGATTTGGTCATTGAAATGAACCAGTAGTCAACTACCTTGTAGACTTCTTGATAATTCCAGAATACTTTTCTACAGAAAATTTACTTCAATGCAGATTAAAATTAGCAGAAACAGAACTGTATACACATTGACTATGAGGAGGAGATAAAATAAAGAATGAAGGAAAATGGGGTCAAAGGTGGAAGTATTTTGAGGCAGGGGAAGGAAACCCAGAATGAAATCATCTTTATAGCTTTGTTGTTTGTTTATTTCTAACTTATTACAGGTTATGGGGTTTGAGTAAGAGCTCGTTCTTTGTTTTGCATATTTATTCAATTATTTATTTGTATTAATGGCGAATCAATTTGCAATTACATTTTTCTTAAAGTATGAGATTTTTTTTAAAGTTCTACTCACAATCTTACCTCAGAATATACCTCAGATGCCACATGTACATTTATTTTAATTTTTTCTAAAAACTCTCCTCTCCTCCTTGCCTGTAACCTCTATTCCAACTTAGTAGTGCCATACTAAAGACATTTTGGAGGGCTTTCACATACCAGAGAGTCTTCATGTTTTATATGTTTTTCAGCTTATGAGTCCATTAAATGATACCTAAATTAGTAATGAAATAATACACAAAATATACAATGTAAACATTAGCAAAATTTCAGCTTTTCAAGTCCACAGGGATAGGGATTATGATTTCATTGATTTAGGGAATTCACAGGACAGGAAACTCCCTCTATCAATGCAGATCAGCACTTTCTTTGCATCTTAGTCTGAAAGTTTCCTAGTGCAACTTGCTTAGGGTCAATAGCCAATTTGTGTCAGAAAAGGGATTTGAACCCAGAGGTCTTCCTAGTTTTGAGGCTTGGCAGATCTCTATCCCCTACACAATCCTGACTCTAGTTCATAGCTTGCAACTGTTTCAACAATCTGGCTAGCAGCTGCTGTTGGGGGTATTAAATCAACAACAACCAGCTCAAAGAATGCTGCAAAAGCCCGTATTCTTTTGATCTGCTTTACTAAGGAAAGCAACATTAAGCGGTTAACAAGGTTACTCTAATTCAGCATACAAATACCATTCACTTAGTTCAGGGGAAAAAGCCAGCCCCCTAAACTTCAGAACACATACAAACAAATTACAAACATCAACAGATAGGCCAAATACAATTCATAGTTACCAATATCTAAGTTCAGTCCTGGAGTTCACAACAAGGTGGCCCAGAGTCACGCACGCCACCACTGCTGTGGGTCAGAGCTCCAAAAAAAGGAAAGCCAACCTCTGGTTTTA
>JAQQSZ010015519.1:0-11253 GCA_028646595.1 Phalanger gymnotis | reverse complement strand
ATCTGCCCAGCTCCTGGTCTGGCTGATCCGCGCTGCCCACGCTGGGCTCTGCTCCACTCTGCTCTGCTCCCAGCTCCGTGTGCGAAAGACCTTACCCAGAGACCATCCATGCTGTCCTGGGCTGGAGCCCTGCTTCCCTCTGCTGTTTTGTGTGTCCTGCAGCTCTAGAATTGGTTGAGAGCCATTTTTTTATAGGTTTTTGGAGGGACTTGGCGGGGAGCTCATGCCAGTCCCTGCTTTCCAGCCGCCATCTTGGCTCTGCCCCCCCCATTGTCATTTCTTACAACTCAATAGTATTACAACTTGATCAATTTTTGGGCACCCCCTCCCCTATTTTCAGTTCTTTCCCACAACAAAAAGCACTGCTATAAATATTTTTGTGTATGTTTTTCTTTGATCTCTTTGAGGTATTAACCTAGTGGTGACATTGCTGATTTAAGAGGTATGCACAGTTTAATAACCTTAGGGGTAGAGTTCCAAAATGCCTTACAGATAGGCTGGGCCAGTTCAAAATCCTACCAAAAGTGTATTAAAGTACCTGTTTCCTGCTTTGTCACCTGCCATTTTTGTCAATTTGGCTAATGTAATAGGTGTGATTTGTTTAAATTTGCAGTTCCTTAATTACTGATGGTTTAGAGCATTTTTCTTATGGTTATTGCTTCTTGAATTTCTTCCTCTGAAAAGTGCCTGTGTTCATATCCTTCGACCTTTTATCAATTGGGGAATGGCTCTTATAAATTTGATAACAAATATACATATCAAAAGGGCAGCTAAGTAGTGCGTGGATAGAATGCTGGGTCTGGAGTCAAGAAGACTCACCTTCCTGAATTCAAATCTGGCCTCACACATTTACTAGTTAGGTGACCCTGGGCAAGTCACTTAATCCAGTTTGCCTAATCTGTTCCTAATCTATAAAATGAGCTGGAAAAGGAAATGACAAAACCATTCTAGTATCTGCCAAGAAAACCTGAAATGGGGTCATGAAGTTGAACACAACTGAAATGACTGAAGGACAAAAATATATCTTAAAAATGAGATCACTATCAGAGAAACTTGCTGCAAAGATTTTTCCTGTTTACCTGTTTCTTTTCTAATTTTAGCTGCATTGTTTTGGTTCATATAAAAACTTTTAAATTTTACATAATCAAAATTGTCTGTTTTACTTTCTATAATCCCCTCTCTATCTCTTATATGGTCATAATTTTTTCCCTATCCATAGATCTATCTGATAATTTCTTCTGCTTAATTTGCTTATGATGTTACCTTTTATGTTTAAGCAATATATCCATTCTGAAATTATCTTGGTAGACAGTGTGAAATATTGTTTTATAGCTAATTTCTGCCAGACTGCTTTCCAGTTTTCCCAGTGCTTTTTTTCAGAGTGAGTTCTTGGCCCATATAGCTGGGATCTTCAGGTTTATCAAACACTAGGCTGCTGAGCTCATTTGGCTTTTGTATACTGTATACTAATCTCTCCACATGTTAACCTCTCTATTTCTTAACCAGCACCAAATTATTTTGATGATTACTGCTTCATAATATATTTTGAGATCTAGTACACTTTAGACCCCTTCTTTCCCATGTTTTTCATTATTTCCCTTGAGATTCTTGACCTTTTGTTTTTCTAGATGTATTATTATTTTTTTCTAGCTTTACAGAGTAACCCTTTGGTAGTTTAATATGACACTGAATCATTAAATTAATTTAGGTAGTCATTTTCATTTTTATTGTCATTAGGTAGTCATTTTTATTATATTGGCTTGGCCTATGAGAAGTGGAAATTACTATTTCTGCAATTATTTAGATCTCTATATTTGGGCAAAATTATTTAGATCTCTTTATTTGGGTAAAGAGCGTTTTATAGTTATATTCATATAGTTCCTATGTGTGTCTTGGCAATTAGACTCCCAAGTATTTTATATTTTCTGTAGTTATTTTCAATGTTCTTTTAAATATTATAATGTCTGTGTTATTTATAAATGTTATTTATGTTTTAATTATAAATGTTATTTATATGTTATAAATATTATTTATATAAAAATGTTATTTTAAGTGAAATTTCTCTAAGATTTATGTGGATTTACTTTATATCCTATAAATTGCTGAAGTTGTTAATTATTTCAATTTATTTTTAGTTGACTCTCTAGAGAGTTCTCGTAAATGTTTTTCATATACTCTTTCCTGCACTGTGGGAATAAGTAGTATATAAGTAGTGTTAGGTTGGTCATGTGAGGAAAATGAAGGAGGAGAGTATCATTTGATGTACTATAAGCTGAAACGGGGCAATTTCACAAGTTACACACACACACACACATTTCAAGGACACATTGAAGAGCAATGAGGAACAATGTAATAAATGTCAGTAGCCAAATAGTGACAGCTTTGTAAAAGACCTTGTCTTTGGTTTGCAAGTTGTTCAGTAATAACTAGTTTGCTGACAACAACCATAGCCACTACTATTATTTTGTGACAGAACAGTACCTTTGTTACTAAGAGAAGAGACTTTCTAGGAGGAATATTTTAGTAGTAGTGCTAAATATTCGAGCTACTAACAGGAAAACCAAATTACCAGGATAAAAAAATTAAAAAGGAGAATTCACAACAGTTAACAAAATAGAAATTATGAGACACTTTTGTCCAACTATCTGCCAAGCTAAAAATTATAAAAATTTAATATTCAGATTAACAGAATAAGAAATAGAGAATTTAAACAACTTTAAAATGTCAGAAAAAGAAATCAAACAATCCATAAATAAACTTCCAAAGGAAAAAACAACAAGAAGGACCATATGGATTCAAGCATTCAAAGAACAGTTAGTTCCATTATTATACAAACTATCTGCAAAAATAGCAAAAGAATGAATCCTACCAAATTACTTCTTTGACATAAATAGCTGATACCTAAACCAGAATAAAAAAACCTAGACAAATATCCCTAATGAACATTGCATCAAAGAGGCTACAGCAATGTATCAGAAAGATTACATACTATGATCAATTTGGATTTATACCATGAATGCAGGGTTGGTTCAATATTAAGGGAAAGAAGTACAAAGATAATTGACCATATTAATAATAACAAAAATCATATGATTACACCCAATAAATGCAGAAAAAAACTTTTGACAAACTACAATACCCACTTCTGCTAGAGAAAAAACAAACAAAATAGAAAATGTAGGAATAAACTGACTTGGAGATAAACTAGAATACTTTCCAATAAAGTCAAGATGAAGTAAGGATGTTCACTGTCATCTCTTCCATTTTATATAGTACTAGAAATGCTGGCTATATCAGCAAAACAAGGTAAAAACTGAGAAAACAAGCTTAAAGGTAAAGAAGAAACAAAATTATTGCTTTTTGCAGATGATATGATGGTATACTTAGAAAACCCTAGAGAATCAGCCAAAAAATTAATTGAAACGATAACTCTGGTAACCCAAGTTGCAAGATGTGAAATAATTTCACACAAATCATCTGCATTTCTTTATAATGCCACTAAATCCTAGAAGGAAGAGCTAAAAAGAGAAATTATTTTTTAAAAATTTCAAAATATATAAATTAATTGAGAATCTAACTATCAAGATACACACAAGAACAATTTGAATACAATTGCAAAACTTTGCCATATAAAGGCAAACCAATCTGTACAACAGTATGGGAGCCGTCATTATTGGACAAAAAGTCCCATGGAGTAAAGGGGTTTCCTTTACTATGATACTAGACAACAAGAAGTTTAGTACAGTAGTCTGAAGTCCACCCTTCAGGACCCTTGGTGTCCAATTAGTGCTTTACTATCTGAAAAAGACTAAATGCTCTAAATAGTCTTCAGCACAGTTTACGTATAAAAGCATCAAAACAGGGCCTAAGATAAGGACTGCAAACTTCTAGTGAGAGGCAATGATAACTTTAGAAGAGAAATCTGAGCCTATGTATATAACTTGAAGGCAAGAATGAGTTTGATGAATCACGGTGATAACTTACTTGTGTTATGATAGCCAAGTTTAGAAAGGACTGCTAGTCAAATTCTTTTGAAAAGTCAACATACACTTACTGTGCTGAGGAAGGTACAACTATAGAGTATAGCCTAATCTATTGATACTATGTATACAGTTAAATCAGAAAGTGATAATCAAGCCTGGTGGTTTCCAGTGAAAAGAACAGAGTTTCCCTATTTCTGCTCTGATGCTAAATGAAGAAGCAAACTATTTTGATGGGCAGATACATTTTAACTGAGCCATGTATATTTTCTGAGGGATGATTGGCACTTCAAAGTTGGGTATGACATTAAATGGCTTAGTATGGAACAAAACAATCAATAAGGCATTAAGCTACATAGCAGCTTAAAAAAATTCAGAGAACTTGCTTTGGACAAACATCTATCCTGAAAATGTTTATAGTGCTGATAAAATGCTGGTCTGCTTTGGAATGCATTTCAAATTCTACCACAGCATGTTCCAATCAATCAAGGATTTCCAGATTTAAGAAGAATAAGCATAGGTGTGCTGCTTTTAACGTAATAATGCTACAGTCACCCATAAAATAATACCTTTGACAATTAAAAAAAAAAAGTATTTTCTTTTTTTCTTGGAGGTAATTGGGGTTAAGTGACTTGCCCAGGATCACAAAGCTAGCAAGTGTGTGAGGCTGAATTTGAACTCAGGTCCTCCTGACTCCAGCAGCAGTGCTCTATCCACTGTGCCATCTAGCTGTCCCCCAAAATAGTATCTGTTTGAGGCAATTTCTGAGCTCTCTCTAGGGTCTCAACTAAATGACTGAGTATATACTTGCAAGCATAAAATAGGGAGATTAGTAGTCTGCCAGAGTCATTTGCCAGGGTCACAGAGTATATCTTGAGCAAGGTGCAAATGGAAGACATTCTCCAGATGCTCCTTTTTCTTGTTTGCCGATGACACTGTGCTGATTTGTATCAAAGCCAAGAATGCCATGTTGCTCCTCAATAATATCACGCAAAAGATAAGCCCAAAACTCAGTGCAAGCAGAGTAGATGAAGAGTACATACTGGAGTTAGACCAATAGTAGATTTACCTTAACAGGCACTGCAGATGGATAAGTTGGGACTACAACTGAACAGATGAGGAAGATCAGGCATACTTGGGAAAATGCAGTGCTTTCAATTATTTCTAATGCAAAATTCCATCTTCTTAATATTAATATTCTCTCACTGATGTCATATGAATAAGAATCATGGAATCTGAGAATACAAATATAAAACTGACCTAAAGAGCAAAGGGAAAAAACAACCACACGCGCAATGGGAATGGCTACAGCATAGCAACAATACTGATTTGCATGTGAGAAGTGGTAGAAAAGAGCATCATCAAAGTTGTGTCTTTAAGCAAAAACTGTTAGAACTCTTGTTGGGCATGCTCAAGAGATTCGTGCTCTCCTTTTGATTGAAATTTGATTGATGGCCTTTGTGATTCTAGACTTGACCAGATAAGGAGGTGGGGGCAGTGTCAATCAATCCTATGCTAAAAGTTACTGATAACAGATTCACAGTCTTGAGACCTACATTAATATCAACAAGACATTAAAAAACTATAAGTTGGGTTGGGTAGATCCTCTAGTGAGGATTTATAGAAGTACATGAATAGAAATTATACAGTTTGAAAACACCTGGATGGATTGCATTCTGCACTGGTAGAAGGAATGCCCATAATAATGAGTGCATTGATCTAATAAAACATAACCTGGCAGAAAAAGAACTCTCCTAGAACTTTTAAATGTGTCACATATTTACCTAAAACTGGCACAAGCCAAAAGACAAAGAAAATGTTAAATTATGCTCCACCTACAGAAAGTTTTAAAACATTTTTTAGGAACTTCATCAAAAACAACTAAAATAGAAGTTTTGGTATTTAAAGGATAAACCTAAATAAATAATTATCCAAACATTCCAGATAACTGTGGTCCTATTGCCTTAGACAGTAGGGAGGCACATGATACAGTGAAGAGCATGCTGAAGTTGGAATCATAGGATGTAAGATTAAATTGAGAATGCCATTTACTTCCTTTGTAATCCTGGGTACATCATTTCATCTCTCTGGATCTTAGTTTCCTTGATTATAAAATGGGGGGAGGAGAGGATAGCACTAGATAACCTCTCTCTGTAAGAACCTTCTCATCCTACATCTATTATTCTGGAATCTTGGAATCCTAATATAATGCTAATAATATAAAATGATACACATCTGAAAGCAACAATAAAGGTAAAAACTGTGTATCTGAGATATTTTATTCACTTAAAATATTTTCTCAATATGAAATAAAAACCATTTAATTCTTTGCATAAATCACTTACAAGCAAAATTAAATTAACTTATTATCAACATACAAATAAAGAATTGATTAGAGAAACAAATTAAAACAACTCTGAGGTACCACATCGCACCTATTAGATTGGCTAACATGACAAAGCAGGAAAATATAAATGTTGGAGAAGATGTGGGAAAATTAGAACACTAATGCATTGTTGGTAGAGTTGTAAACTGATCCAGCCATTCTGGAGAGCAATTTGGAACTATGCCCAAAGGGCTGTAAAACTGTGTATATTCTTTAGTACCACTTCTATGTCTATATATATCCCAAAGAGATCATATAAAAGGGAAAAGAACATGTACAAAAATATTTATAGTAGCTCTTTCTGTGGTGGCAAAGATCTGGAAATTGAGGGCATGTCCATCAATTGGGGAATGGCTGAACCAGTTGTGGTATATGAATGTAATAGAATACTATTGTTCCGTAAGAAATTATAAGCAGGTAGGTTTCAGAAAAACCTGTAAAAACTTATATGAACTGATGCTGAGTAAAGTGAGCAGAACCAGGAGAACATTGTACACAGTAACAGCAACACTGTGCGAAGAATAACTTTGATAGACTTAGCTCTTCTCAGCAATCTAAGGATCTAAGACAATTCCAAAAGACCCATGATGGAAAATGCTATCCACATCCAAACAAAGAACTATGGAATCTGAATGCAGATCGAAGCATACTGTTTTCTCTTTTTTTGGTTTTTTCTTTCTCATGGCTTTTTTGTTCTGATTCTTCTTTCATAACATGACTAATGTGGAAATATGTTTAATATTTTGTACATGTATAGCCTATATCAAATTGTATGCCATCTGGGGAGGGGAAAAGAGAGGGGGAAAATTTAGAACTCAAAATCTTATAAAAGTCAATGTTGAAAACTAAAAATAAATAATAATTTGGAAAATACAAATAAATAAATTACAACAATCACACATTCACACTTATTATACATTAATGTATTTTAAAGTAAATTCATAAAGAAACAAAAAATTGTAACAGGAAAATGCCATACTAAAGCATAAAATTTCTTAGACTTATAAAAAGTTATTAAATGCCATTAAATTTAGGCAAAAATATCCAGAAGGAAAAACACACAAGCTCAAGGATTTCCAAAAAGTACATTAAGTAGACATTGTTTCCTGCAACAAAACCTGAGTAGATTACATTCTAGTTTTATTTTAAAATGGGAAAACAAACTATAATGTGAAAAATCAAAAATCTTAAAATGATATTAAAAATTAACATGTATGTTTAAACAAAAAGCCACAAAAAAGTTTTTAATGAAAATTAATAAAAGCAGGTGGGTTAAACATCCATGGTATCCCCTTTTCAAAATACAATCCAAGGCAATAAACTGCTGCAGGTAAACCTTCATAGCTCACAATTTGACTATTTTAAATCTCAAAAGATTTTCTGTAATAGCTATTCAAGGACTAAACCCCTAAAATCTAAAGAATCTTTCTTTAGTTTAGTATTGGTCATTCCACCACACTGACACAGTAAATAAGGTGATCGAAATATATATATATGTTTCCAATTAAGCAAGAGATTCTTAAAAGTGAAAATGTCACACTGCCAAAGCTCCAAAATGGGACACTACGTAAAGCAGCCACACTACGGGAAAATGTGGGATCCTGAGCAGTGAAGCAGGAAAAATATAACAACTGGTAGAGCTTTAAAAACAAAAAGAGGTATTTTAAAAATATACACTTTTTAATATTTGGATTAAAATGCTAAGTATTTTCATAGAGTTTCTAAACTATAATAACCAGCACTAGACAAGGAATGCATTTTCAGTCATAAAATGTTTGGATTCACAATCTATAATAAATTCAATGACTTCCATTGTCATTATTTTTCTTCTTTTGGCTTGAAACAGATATAATGCCTATGGCTAATACTCTTTTATGGACCTCTCCTTTGGAATTTTCCTTTTTATCTTCAATATTTTCACTTCTGAAATAGTAAATTTTCTACTATGTAGACTTCTTCCAATCAGAATACTCCATTAACTGAAAAATTATATTGCCATGGTTGTCTATAATTGCAGAAATACAATATAGAAAGGTGAAATTTCTAGTATTGTTACCATAAAGGCTAAAATAATTGAGATATTCCCTCTGAAACTAGATTACTGGGCAGCTTCAGAAAGGTCACATTTCTCCTACTTACAGAATAGAAAACATGTGTATTTGGGGGTTAGAACCAGTTCTCATTTGAAACTGAAAAGACCAGACTCTAAACAACTGATACTTGGAACTCCAAGAGAAAATTTTAAGCATTTCATGTAATACATTATGCTAATATTTATTCATTTCTGTTAAATATTTGTTAAATTTTCTCTTTAAAAATATCAATATCAGCTTTGTATCAAATAGTCTTTCAAATATCAAGACCAGCTTTGTCTCAAGTAGTCTTTCACAGATGTGACATTCCAAATCTGATGCTCTTAACTATAATTGCCAAGTCCTTCCATGATGAAACTTCTGGATCAAAGACAGAGTAAACTGTTTTCAAAACAGTTTTAGTTTTGTGGATTATGCTATATAGATCTTTTTTTTTCTTTTAAAGGAATCTGATAGGGTTAAAAAAAAAACAACTTACTTTAATTCATTTCATGTCAATTTCTTTTGGTCTTATTAATAACAGCTAACTTAGTAAGCTTTAGCCACTTGCCTTATCCACATACCAAGTGCCATCTTGTGGTATACATTGAGTAATTGTGAGCAACAGGGTAATTATTTAGAAGGTGCATTTTTCACCATTCTGCTATCTGATGTAGTTTGTTATGTATTAAGATAAAAGTTAAGAACTGTCTAAATTTGAATTTCCTAATAATATGGATATGACCTCTAAATTTTCTTAGAAAGCAAGCAGAATATTCTAGGCAGCTAAATGACACATTATAGACATAGCACTGGACTTGGAGTCAGAGTCAAGTTCAAACCCTGCCTCAGACACTTACCGTATGACCCTGGACAAGGCACTTAACATCTGTGAGCCTCAGCTTAATCATCTGTAAAATGGAGTTAATACTAGTACTTATATCACTGGACTTTTGTGAGGACCAAATGAGGTAACACATAAAGTGCTTTGTAAACCCTCTATATAAATGCTAGATATTTACTATTCATGCTAGATACTATTTGGTTACTAAGAACATTCATCATAGAATATACTGTGTGGCAAAACATACCCTATCTCTCTTGATATGTATTTTTATAAACGCATATATGCACATATGTACACACATATATACATGGGTAGCTAGGTGGTAGAGTACATAATAGTGCCAGGACTGGAGTTAAAAAATTCATCTTCCTGAGTTCAGATCTGACCTCAGACACTTACTGTGTTACTCTGGGCAAGCACTTAACCCTGTTTGCCTCAGTTTCCTGATCTGTAAAATGAGCTGGAGAAGGAAATGGCAAACCACTCCAGTATCTTTGCCAAGAAAACCCCAAATGCGGTCACAAAGAGTAGGACACAACTGAAATGACACAACAGCAACCATACACACATATATACATATATGCATACCTATACCGACATATACAATAACTGAAGCAACATGACTAATATTTAGATATCTTAAATAAGAAAAGACTATATCGTGTTAGTTCATGTCATACCCGAAAGAATAGATGTTCTGCTCTGATAAGATTTCTCCTTATGATGTTCTCAGATTTGGACTGAAGTTTCTCCCCTTGCCCTCTTTAAATAATTTAAGCCTGTATATGTGCAAAATATTCTTGTTGTTTAATCTCATTGTTACAATTAACATAAATTAATGACAGTATTCTTTTGAAACATCTCCATATGTTTCTTCTCTCCTTGTGCCAGTCTTTCTACACAAAGACTCTTTTTGCTAAGCATATAATATCTATTACATTCAGTTCTTTATCAGCTTCTCTAGGATAAGACCAAGAATTAGTCTCCTTCCACCATGGTCATAAAGATCTAGGGTTAGGCCTCTCTGATACCCTGAAAAAGGTATTTATTTTAACCTTTAAAATTTAATATTTATTATTTATTTTAAATAAACATAATATTGCTTGTTAGTGAGAAAACTTTTTTGAACAAGATTTCCCAAAATGCTTATAAAAATATCTTTAAAGCTTTATTTTTATTGCAATTTTATAATTATCAATTTAATGTTGTTGATCTGATGTCATCATATTAGACCAGTGAATTTGTGTCTTTTTTCTTATTTAAACTAAATGATTATATAGCACGAATCCAGAGTAAATTGTCAGAATGCTAAACCACTTGAAAAGACATTCTCTGAAATAGCCTGATTTATGTCACTGGGTAATAATGGCCAAGAATTATATAAATGGGAAAATTATTTGTATTAAGTGTCCAGTTTCAGTGAAATACATTTGGGTTTGGTTTCTTTTTTTCATGAAACGGGTAGATTATAAATGGCTAAGAGTGATAAGAAAACAGTGTTCAGGCATTCAAATTCATATTAAATTGAAGCCTATCAATAGATTTAGAACATAATAACTGAGAAGGTTTTAGAAAAATTTGAAAATTGTCACTGCACTTTAGTTATACTCCAGATTACAGAAATCTGTCACAGGCAAAAAATTTGATTACAGTACTTTAATTTTTTTAAGAAAATTTATTAAAAATACAGATTGTTATCTTTCATTCTTTACAGATATATCATCACCTACCTTTCTAAAAATAGTGGAAGTAAACACAATTGTAGAAAATGTTTGTTAATTAGGTCTTTGAATTGTACAACAGTATGTACTGAACATCACTGACACACTTGTATTTTCTGCTTCTTTGAAATCAGATGATATGGACTTTATCAAGTTGGTTCCAAAATGGAAATACTGGGTCCCAGGCCAGTACTGATCAAATAAAACAAAAGTTTGCTAATTTTGGCACAATTTCTTTTTTTTTTTT
>JAQQSZ010015518.1:0-11253 GCA_028646595.1 Phalanger gymnotis | reverse complement strand
CTTCCAGCTCTGACTTCTAACCCATCTAAGCTCTGGAATGAAGATGCCTGTCCAAGAAAAGGGGCTCACATAGGCAATAGACTAAGACATTGTTCCTACTTGAATCATTTTTTTCATACTGGAAATCTTTTTATTGTAGGTGGAATGGGATAGCTGGACACAGTTTAGATGATTCCAATTTTGTTGGCAACATCTAAAGCATCATAGTGTGGAGCAAGTCGGACATAGGCCTTCTTCTCTCCACCAGGCCGGGTCAGTGCGTTGACCTTGGCCATGTCAATGTCTCACAGCTTCTTTACCTCCTGCTTTATCCGATGCTTGCTGGCCTTGACATCCACAATGAAGACTAGGGTGCTGTTGTCCTCAATCTTCTTCATAGCAGACTCGGTGGTCAAAGGGAACTTAATGATGGCATAGTGATCAAGCTTGTTTCTCCAAGGGGTACTTTCCCAAGGGTATTTGGGCTGCCTTCGAATAGTGTCTTGGGTTACCAGAAGGTGGAGATGTTTGGATCTTCTTCTTTTTGGGGCACCCTTCGACACTGCCTTCTTGGCCTTCAAGGCCTTGGACTTGGCTTCTGTCTTAGGGGGACAACAGCTTCCTTCATTGCCTTCGGCACCATCTTGGAGGGAAAAAGCTTGAATCATTTTCTTATGGAAAATGATGTGGGTTCTTAAAGGAGTTCCTTACTAAAGCCATTTTTGAAAACTGATACTTTGGTGCTTTAAGAGATCTTTGATTTCATCTATGTAACTACTCCTTCCATCAAGGTAGGAACCCCATGCTTGTCTTTTCATCTCATATGACTTTCTTCCATGTTCTTCCATAAGGACCTTACAGAGAGTCCACTCAGTCTACCAATCAACAAGCATTCATTAAATATTTACTATGTGTCAAATATTATGCTAGATACAAATTCAAAGGATGAAACAATCCTTCCTTCCACATGGTTTCAATTTTAATGGAGGACATGAATACACCTATAAGTATATACAAAATAAATATAAAGAGAATAAATATAGAGAGGTTAGCAAAGGTGTTGTCTTTAAGATGAGGTTCGAACAAAGAAAAAGATTACATCAGGCTGAAAGGAGGAGTAAGTATACTACAGGTGTCAATGCAAAGACACAGAGATGAGAAATGGAGTGCCATGTGTTAGAAATATAGTATCCCAGGATCATAGATTTAGAGCAGGAGGGGGGTCTTGGAGGCCAGTGAGTCCAGTCTTTTATTTTATAGATGAAGGAAATGAGATTCAGAAGGTTTAATTGAGTTTGAATCAGGATTTGAATCCAGGTTCTCCTACTCCAAGATTGTTTCTTAGATAATTATCCCTTAGAAAAATAAATTTTGGTTGGATCACAAAATATGGTACCAGTATGCTAAGGACCATTCTGTAGCTCTCTTGACATTTCATGTTGGGCTATCAACTGACCTTCACTATTGCTACATGACTAGCCCATCTCCTTTTCCAGCTATACATTTCCCCTGCCTCTCCTTAACATTTTCTATTAGCGACATAATATGTTTCATGCATGCCTGGTGTTTACCTCTTTAATGACATTGGGGTCAGCTGCAACTTTAATTTTTTAGAGATTATAGTATTTTGTGACTTGCAGTAGTTCCACTTTAATGTTTAAAAGAGGGCTTGTGATTGAGGGAAGAGAAGGGGGTTGTTTAAAAAAAGAAATGATGACAAAATTTCCCAAAGCCAACTCAGCCCACTTTACCCCTGCTTTTATTCAGTTCTGTGACCAATTCATTGTCTATCCCAGATCTGAACTAAAAATATGCTTATGTGTGTATGTGTGCTAATGGTACATAGGCTCATAGATCTGGAATTTAAGAGATTTTGGAGGGTGACTAGTCCAAACCAAATATTTTACAGATAAAGAAACTGAGGTCATTGGAAAGCTAGTCACTTGCCCAAAGCCATGCGAATGGATGATTCCAGTGTAGAGTAGAAATGGGGAAAAAAAAGGATTTGCTAGAGATGGAGATGCTGGGGTCTTCCAGATGTGTACTCTAACTTGCAGCTGACATTGTGTTGATTGCAATCAGCCCCCAAACACTGCACAGTCTCTTAAATGAGATCTATAGTCACTCAAAGAAGTTTGGACTAGCCAACACTGTTTTCCACTCAGGAAAATGCAAGAAAACAAAAAAACCCAAACTAGTGGACAGTGCTTATTATCAAGAATATTTGTACATGATGGTGAATGTGCCAGACTATAGAGTTAATTCATTGGCACAGTGAAATCAGAAGGCACTTTTTGTTGTGGTTGTTGCTACTCTTACTCATCGGCTAGCATTTAAGCCTTGTGAAGAACTTTTATATGCAATTTAATTTGGTTCTAAAATAACTCTGGGAGATAGGTGTTATTATCCTCACTTTACATATTAGGAAACTGAGGCTGAGAAAGATTCAATGGTTTGATTAGCTAGTAAATTCATGGAGGCTGGATTTGAACTCAGGGCTTCCTTTCTCTGAGTCCAATAATTTACTGCGCCAACTAGTTGCCTCAGAAACAACCTTTAAGAGTCAAACAGAGAAAACTTCAACCTCCCACCTCATCCCATTTCTAATTGTGGAAAGGCTATATTCATGTCCCTCTCAATTCTTCCCCTCTTCCTAATCTCTGGCCTTAACTCAAACCCTAACCTCATTCTTCTATCACACTCTTTCAAGTTTGTGTGTATGATTGTTTTTTTTTAAAGAAAGACACTCCTCATCGAATCACTGAGTATACCAGACGCAAACACCAGAACAATCCCTCTTTTCCACTGGATGCCTTTTTTCTTGTGCTGAGCCAGCAAATTATTGCCAGTCTATTAGCACCATCTGCTCCATCCGTGTCAGTGGGTGAGGAGCATGGGGGGACACCTGGTGACAGTCAAGTCAAACTGCCAAGCCGAAGGGAAGCAGTCCAGTGGCAAAAGGCCATGAAAACAAAGAGTCTGGGGATCCAGGAGGATGAGCTTCAGAGGAAGAAAGGAGAAACCCAGCACACTGAATGTCTGAGGCCTAGAGCATTCCTTTATTTCTCTGACCTCATTCTCTGTGAGCAGGGCTCCTGAGAGTGGCATGTTCCTGAGGAACTAGTGAGCCTTGGATTTTTTTTAGCTAGATAATTGCTTCCCCCAAAGCTAAAGCATACACAGTGAGTCTGTTATTTGGACCAGTTGGAGGGAAGACAGTTAAAGAGCAGAAAAGGGACCCTGAGTCTCTAACTTGTAAGAGAGGGCCTAGCTTCTAATTCAACAAAGTCTTTTTGGTCAGCTGTGGCCATGGCATGGGCCATTTCTCTTCCTCATTGTGAAAACAGGTTCAAAGTAAAAGGATATGATATACCTGGCAGAAATATGGCCAGAGGGCTCCTCACCACAGAGGTTCTCACAGTGACCCATGAAGAGTCCCAGGCTGAAGTTAAAATCTATATATGTGCTCAGAGGTAGTTTAGCAGAAAGAAATAAAAAATAAAAAGAATCCTTATCAATATAGTGGTACCTGTCTTCCTGGCTCCAAATGCAAAAGCCTCACAATTTTGACTCACTAATTAGAGTAAGTATATATATTTACTCATACAGACATATTACTTATTCACACACATATATGTGTACTGTAATAGTGATTATAATGTGTATATGCTATAAATAATCATATATAATAAAACACATATAAATATGTATATATATTATATGTGGATATAAATACATATATGGATATGTATATATGGACACACATGTCTATATACATATAAATATATGTCAATATACATATAAATACATACGTGTATATGCATATAAATACACATATGGATAGGGATATATGTATATACACATATACCATTACCTCCAAATCAATATATTTTAACTTCCTTGGTAATAAGGTCTCATTATGAACTATCTTTATATCTTCAGCATTTGACACAATACCTTGCAAATAGTAGCAATATCACAGTTTGAATACAATTCAAGAAGAAAAGAAAGCAATTATTAAATGCCTACTGTGTAAAAAGGACTATGTTAAACACAGAGGTTACAAAAACAGAATAAAAAGAAGCCCTGGCATTCAAGAAGATTGAATATTTTGTGGATGATATAACATGTAAACTGTAACATGATAAATAACATGATAGATGGTAAAGAAAAGACGTTTGTGTCCTCTTTCCTTAATTTCTGCCACTGGGTAGAGGTAGAAGATTTGATCATAATATTCTTCTATTCAAACATATCTCAAATTGTTGCTACTGAGGAGCTGTGTGACCCTGGAGAAGTCACTTAATCATCTTGGGTTTCAGGTATAAAATGTCTATAAAACAAGGAACCCAGACTAAGGAACCTTTATTTTTGTTCTTTTAAATTTATTTACTTATTTTTAGTTTACAACATTCAGTTCCACAAGCTTCTGAGTTCCAAATTTTCTCCCCCTCCCTTTCTTCCCCCATCTCCCTCTCGCCAAGACAGTCTGCAATCTGATCTAGGCTCTATATACATTTACATTAAATATATTTTCACATTAGTCATGTTGCAAAGAAGAATTATAACCAATGGAATGAACCACAAGAAAGAAGAAACAAAACAAAAAGAGAGAGCAAAGAGTTTGCTTCAGTCTTCATTCAGACTCTGTAATTCTTTCTCTGGATGTAGATGGCTTTTTCAATCATGAGTCTTTTGGAGTTGTCTTAGAACCTTGCATTGCTGAGAAGAGCCAAGTCTATCAAAGTTAGTCCTTGCACAATGTGTCTGTAATGGTGTATGATGTTCTCTTGGTTCTGCTCCCCTCACTCAGCATCAGTTCATATAAGTCTTTCCAGATTTTTCTGGAGTTAAGGTACCTTTTAGCTTTAAGTCTTGCATCCTTTGGTTTTGGTTCTATGATACCATTGGCTCCCAAGTAAAGTAGAAACTTCCCTTTCAGCCTCATCTCATCCTATCTTCTTTACATACAAATGCTCCAATGGAACTGAACTCATCTTTGTCCCCAATTCTCGTCTTCTTCTGTCTCAATGGCCCTACTCACACTGTTCCCTCTAGTATCTCTTCCTTCAAGGTCCAATTCAGGCGATACCTTCTCCATGAAGCTACCTCCTTCCTCCCTTATCCACTCAGGAATAAATGATTTCTCCATCCTCAGATTGCTCCTAGCATTCCACTTGGAGTCTCTTTTCCATTTATCTATTTCATAACAATAATTAACATTGACATAGCATTGTAAAGATTGCACAGTTCTTTATATACTAATTTTTTTTACTGGACAATGCTCCCTTCTTGACACATGTGAAACCCTTATTATTTCTCTTTGATTTATTGTCTTCTCCCATTAGAATGTAAGCTCCTTGAAGAAAGCGGTATCCTTTTTTTTTCTAATTGTATTTGTATCTTCAAGGTTTAGCACAATTCATGAAACAGTAGTAAGGGATTAAGCATTTGGTCAACGTGATTTGATGTGATAATACTCTATGAGGCAAGAACCTGAGGTTTTATTAGCATGAAAGCAGATGAACAAACCTGAATCTTGGAGATGATAAGTGGCATGTGACCCAAAATCCATAGACAGAATTCGTTGACTTCAAATACAGAGTCCTAGTCACTGTGCCTCTCGATTTGTAGTTTTAAGTATATATGTGCATATATACATACATACACATACACATATATATACATATGTATATATGCATGTATGTATATATGTATGTTTGTGTGTGTATGCCTTTACCTTGTTCCATTAGATTTCAGTCTTCTTGAGAATAACGTCTCTGTCGTTTCTATTTTTATATCTCTAATACTTAACACAGGCCCTTCCACATATTGAGCAATTACTAAATGCCTGTTGAACGAATTCTTATCGTCAACTTCAACTCTTTGTCTAGATCCCAGGGCCTAGCCCAAAGGAAGGATAATACACCACAATCATTCTTTTCATGTCTTCCCAAAGCATCTTTGCCATTATTTCAATATTTTATTCGGCTTCTGCAAGAAAAAAAATCTACGTAACGATTCTTTCCAATAGTGCCGACTTTGGCAATGTTTGCACTGCTGATAATTTGTATCGATGTATTGAAGGTTCGCTCACATCTGTTCAAAGAGGGAATTAACCTGATTCTCAGAGATGAGAGGTGACTAAGGCAAAATGACTTCAGAGTATGAGGAGAAACACTGACAAGAGATGGGAAAGGTCTCTTGTAAGAAGAAGCACTTGACCCGAACCTTAAAAGGATCTAGGTATTCCAAGAGGTGAAAATGAAAAGGGAGAGAATTCTAAGCATGAGGGACAGCTTGTGCAAATGCAGAGAGGTGGGAGATGAATTGTTGGGCTTTGGGAACAACAAGTAGGACAGTTTGGCTTGAATACAAATGAGTAGTATGAAATCGGTCAGAAAAAGATAGGGTAGAGTTAGGTAGCAAAGCACTTTAAGTCTAAGGAGAAAAAAAAATAGAATACTTACTTCTAAAGACAGTTCATTTCATTATGGGACAGTTTTAATTATTAGAAAGATTTTACTGATATCAAGCCTAAACTTACCTTTTTTTTTTCAATTTCTTCTCATTATCCCTTGCTCTGACACTGGAGGCAAACAAATCAAGTCTAATCTGTTTTCCTAACAGTTCTTCAAACACTTGATCCAAGCTATCATTTAATATAAAGAACTTTCTCTCTTCCAAGTTAAACATCCCTAGTTATTTTAATCAATCCTCATATGACACATACTCAATACCCTTCACCAGCCTGAATGTCACTCCCAAGACTCTTTCCAGTTTATCGATGTCTTTCCTAAATTGAAACTTAACATAATCTTCCAGGTGTGGTCTGGCCAGGGAAGAGTACAGAGTGACCACCATCATGTTATTCCTGGAAGATAGGCTTCTCTTAATACAGTCTTAAATTGCATTAGTACTTTTTTATCTTCCATGCCATATTTCTGATTCATATTGAACGTGTATCCCAAATCTTTTCAGCCTTTGTCAAAGCACTCATGGCTCCACCTCTTCTATCTTCTCAACTGAAAACCCTGCCTCATATTTTACTGAAAAAAATGAGGTCATTTGCCAAGTGCTTCCTCTTCTCCCTTCTTCCTCATCTCACATGACCTAAATGCGTTCTACTAATATCTCCTCCTTCAGTCCTGTTTCACATGTAGAAGTGGCCCTTTTTCTCATCAAGGCAAAACTCTTTACTTATTAAAGTTATCCTTTTATATCCCTCTCCTCTAGAATTTTGCTCCTCAAAATCATCATCATTTTTTCACTTATCTTCAACCAGTCTTTGTCTCTTGCCTGCAAACATGCCCCCACATCCTCAAAGGACTCTAACTTAATCCACTCAGCCTCACTAGGTATCACCCCATATCTCTTCTTTAGTTAGTGACTAAACCTCTTGAGAAGACTATACAGTATGTGTTTCCACTTCCTTTCCCCTCACTCCCTTTATAACTCTCTATAGTTTGGATTCTGAATCTCATTATTCAACCAAAACTGCTGTTTCCAATGTAACAAATGTTCTCTTTAAATTTTTAAAAAATATATTATTTATTTTAACATTTTTTCTTTTTAAATATCGAGTTCCAAATTCTCTGTCTTCCTCCCATTCACCTCCCAACCAATATGATATCAAATATACATGTGAAAAAAATGCAAAAATTTTCTATATTAGACATATTTCAAAAAAGCAAGGAAAAAGTGAGAAAAGTATGCTCCAGTTGGAACCCAGAGTTAATCAGTTCTATCTCTGAATATGAGTAACATTTTTTCTTCATGAGTTCTTTGGAATTGTCTTTGATCATTGTATGAATCGGAGTAACCAAAATCTTTATACTTGCTCATCATTACAACATTACTGTTGCTGTGTACAATGATCTCCTACTTCTCACTTCACTTTGCATTGTTAGTTCATGTAGGTCTTTCCATGTCCCCCCCTCCCCCAAAACCAGCCCCCTTGTCATTTCTTATAGCACGAGAGTACTTCACCACAAACATATGCCATGACTTGTTCAACCACTTCCCAATCGATTACCATCCCCTCAACATCCAATTCTTTGTCACCATAAAAGTGCTGCTATCAATATCAAAAAGGATCCTTTTTCTTTTCCTTAGATCTCTTTGGTAGATAGACAGTAGTAGTATTGCTTGGCCAAAGGTATACATGGTTTTATAGCCCTCTGGGCCTAAATCCAAATTGCTCTCCAGAATGGTTAGATCAGTTACTACACCATCTGTTGTTGTTGTTCTTGTCCTTCATTTTAGAAGAGGACCATGGCATCAGGGAAATGATGACATAACTTGCAGTTGACTTTGATTTGAGTAAGGGAGGGCTGTGCAAGGTCACCAGCCTCACCTTCTCCTCCTGAGCCATCTGGATCCTATGACCAGATATTCACCGGGACGACTGGAGATGGCCCAGGATGCTATGGGAGACCCAGGCCCTTTTAGGCTCAGGCCTTTTCATGTACTCACTTAGAGTGAGGTAAAGCCCATTCAGTGAATAGGCCTGTTTAAGAAGTGAGTCAAGGGATGGCCCCTTTAATTAGAAAAAAGAAAAAAAATCAAGCTGTGAGGGGAAGCCCCTCAGGGTTGCTGCTCCAAAGAGAAATGGTTACCACTGACATTCACTCTAAGTCAGGAGGGCCCAAAATACAGCCTGTAAGTGGAGCTTGGGTGGGGACCTATTGTGGGCCAATTTATGAGGTTTAGCATGAACTGGCTTTAGGTTTTATAAGAGAAAGAGAAAGAAAGAGAGAGAGAGAGAGAGAGAGAGAGAGAGAGAGAGAGAGAGAGAGAGAGAGAGAGAGAAAAGAAATCTAGCCAGTAAACCCCAAGTTAAGTGCATATTCATTAGTATATCTATTTTCCGTCATCTCTTCCAGCAGCTGCCATTTCTGATATGCGTTAGGTACTACTTCAGAGTTGTTTTAATTTGCCTTTCTCTAATCAATGATGATTTAGAGTATTTTTCACATGACTAGATATCTTTGATTTCTTCTTCTGAAATCTACTTTTTATAAATTTGACTGAGTTCTATTCTCAGTACATATTTGAGAAATGCTTTTATAAGAGAAAATTGCTACAATTTTTTTCTGGATATTATTTCATTGTCTATGGTACCTTTAAGCAAAAATATAGTTTCCCTGATTATACCTATTTTTGAATTTTCTTTGAGCTCATGATTGCTACCCCTGCCTTTTTTTTAAAATTCAACTCAAGCACGTTGTGTTCTGCTTCAGCCTTTTATTTTAATTCTGTGTGTGTCTCTCTGTTTCAAGTGTTTCTCTTGTAACAACTTATTGTTGGATTCTAGTTTCTAATCCATTCTGTTTTCCACTTCTGTTTTATGAGTGAGTTCATCCCACTCATACTCACAGTGGTGATTACCGTATATTTACCTCCATCCCATTTTCTTCTGTTTCTTTTTTTTCTCTCTTTTTATGCTGTCCCTCCTCAAAAGTGTATTTTGCTTCTAACCACTGCCTCCCTTAATCTGTCTTTCCTTTTATCACCTCCACCACAACTGTTTTTCTTTTATTCCCTTCCCCTCCTATTTCCCATAGGTTAAACTACATTTCTATACACAACTGTGTGTGTGTGAAGTTCAAGTATTGCCTGCTACCCTGCCATTATCCTTTCTACTATAAAAACTCTTCCTTGTATGACTGTTTTTTGTGAGAAAATTTCCTTCATTTTATCCCTCTCTCTCTTCTTCCAGTGCATCTCTCTTTCTAAGCCCCCCCCCCTTTTTTGTTTGTGGAGATCATTCTAACATAATTGACTCATGTTCATACCCTCTTTCTATGTAAACTTCTTACTAGTTACATGTATCATTTTCTTATATAGGAATGTAAAAACTTAAATTTATTGAGAACATTATGATTACCTTTTTTGTGTTCACCTTTTTGTGCTGCTCTTGAGTCTTGTGTTTGAATGTCATATTTTCTATTCACCTCTGGTCTTTTCATCAGGAATGCTAGAAGGTCCTCTATTTCATTAAATATCTAATTTCGTCCCCTGAAGGATTATGTTCATTTTTTTCTGGGTTACTCCACATTTACATTCTATAATTACAGCTAGCAATCCTAATTCCTTTGCCTTTGGGAACATTATATTCTAAGCTGCTGGCTCCTTTAACATCAGAGCTGCTAAATCTTGTGTGATCCTGACTGTGGCTCCATGATATTTGAATTGCTTCTTTCTGGCTGCTTGAAGTATTTTTCTCTTTAACTTGAGAGATCTGGAATTTGGACATAAAATTCCTCAGAGTTTTTATTCTGGGATCTCTTTTAGGAGGTGGTGCACTTATCCAATTCTCAGGAAGACTCATCTTTATGAATTTAAATCTGGCCTCAGACGCTTACTAGGCATGTGACCCTGGGCAAGTCACTTAACTCTGTTTGCCTTAGTTTCCTCATCTGTAAAATGAGCAGGAGAAGGAAATGGCAAACCACTCCAGTATCTCTGACAAGAACCCCCCCCCATGAGGTCATTAAGAATAGGACTGAAATAACATATATATATATATCCTTATCAACCCCAATATCGATATGCATATCTATATATTTATATACGAACCTATGTATTCATATTCATATCTACATCATATACAGATCTACATGTCAACATCCATATAAAAACTACATATCCATATCCTTATCGATAGCCAAATCTATATGTATACCCATATCTACATGTCTATGTCTATATCTACATCCACATCTATACCTATGTATATGTATTAAAGAGAAAGCAAAGTTACTTACAAAGAAATTCTATTTCTCACCCATGTGCTTTTGCCTTAACCATCCCAAATGCCTGAATTGTACTCCTTTTTTTTCATTTATTGACTTTTATTTTTATTTTTTTAAATATTTTTTTAAAATTTATTTAATATATTTAGTTTTCAGCATTGATTTTCACAAGAGTTTGAATTACGAATTTTCTCCCCATTTCTACCCTCCCGCCCACTCCAAGATGGCGTATATTCTGGTTGCCCCGTTCCCCAGTCAGCCCTCCCTTCTCTCAACCCACTTCCCCTCCCATATCCCTTTTCCTTCTTCTCTTGTAGGGCAAGATAAATTTCCACGCCCCATTGCCTGTGTATCCTATTTCCTAGTTGCATGCAAAAACATTTTTTTTTATTTTGAACGTCTGTTTTTAAAACTTTGAGTTCCAAATTCTCTCCCCTTTTCCCTCCCCACCCACCCTCCCTAAGAAGGCAAGCAATTCAACATAGGCCACATGTGTATCATTATGTAAAACCCTTCC
>JAQQSZ010015517.1:0-11253 GCA_028646595.1 Phalanger gymnotis | reverse complement strand
TGTTTGTGGGTTGAGAAGTCTGGCAACTGCCACAGCTCACTGATTCAGAGAGCTAGGGCACGCTCCGCCTGGCTCCTGGTCTGGTTGGTCCATGCCGCCCACACTGGGTTCAGCTCCGCTCTGCTCCGCTCCCAGCTCCATGCGGGATAGACCTTACCCAGAGACCATCCAGGCTGTCCTGGGCTGGAGCCCTGCTTCCTTCTGCTGTTTTGTGGGTTCTGCAGTTCTAGAATTGGTTCAGAGCCATTTTTTATAGGTTTTTGAAGGGACTTGGCAGAGAGTTCATGCTAGTCCCTGCTTTCCAGCTGCCATCTTGGCTCTGCCCCCTATATTTATATTTAATAAAAATTTTAATAAAATAATTCTAGTAGCTAGACCTTACATAGCAATTTAAAGTTTGAAATTTCATCCTTATGGCAACTATATCATTATTCCCATTTTACAGATGAAGAAACAGAGATTGAGAGAACTCAAATTTGCTTTGCTCAGGGATATGTAGCTAGTAAGTATCTTAGAGAAAGGATTTTTGGCTTAGGTCAGAATTGGACTCTAAATCCAATACTGTAGCCACTGTCCCATCTAAGTTGCCCAATTTTTTGGCTAATGAAATTATATCTGAATCAAACTGAATTTATATCAATCAAACTGAAATTATAGTCTGCTACTATCTCTCTGCTGATTTCGTAAAAAATGATCTCTTAGCAATGTCTCCCCCATCCTAGATTTCCACAGCTGACTTTTTAAAATCCAAATGTAGGACTTTTAACATTTCATGTATTAGAATCATTTTGGTACTCCAACTTTTCATATTTTTTGGATCATAACCTTTTCCTTCAATGATTTAGCTACCTACTACAACTCTGTGTCATTTACAAATGTAATAAAGTTATATATCTAAATATACATATAAGTCATATGTCCACACACACACACACACACACACATATACATGTATCACTACTCATCAAGTTTCAGTGAGAGTGAATTTGTCAACTTGCTTTAGCACCTCTACAAGCCAAAGTTGGCAATGACCTTTTCTCCTTGATAAATTTCCTTAGCACTTTCCCTGTCTCTGATATATTGTCGTGCATTTTTTTGTATTAATTATTTGTGCATGTGGCACCCCCTTGCTCAGCTATAAGCTCCATGAGGGCAGTGATTTGAATTTTTGAATTGAATTGAATATTTGAATTTTGTGTCCAGGCCTAATACAATGGCTTGCAAACAAAAGGTATTTAATAAATATTGAATTGCTTTGAACTGTCCTTTAATATTGTTCTTGATATGACTTATTAAAATGTGTTTTTATCCACCTTTAATTCTTTTCATTGACATCTTGGGCAAGAATATTCCCAAATAAATTAGGATAAAACCTTTTACTCTGCCCAAGACAACTTCTGTACAACATGAACTCTCTGAAGCATTCAACACATCCCATTTCATTTGGTTTTCTCATTAGCCTCTAGAAAATTTCAGGAAAGGGTAATCAGGTATTTTAAGCAGCATTCTCTTCAGCAAAGTTCTATGAAAAATCTGAAAGCAATATAGATGGGCTAGAAATCAAACAAGGAGACAGAAATAATTTGCAGCAAATTGGATAGATAGGTTCTCCTGGGAAAAGTGAATAAAGTTGCTGCAAAGTTAATTTCATTATATGTTTGAGGAGCAAAAACCCCCTTTGTTTGATGAGGTGCTTGGTCAACTTGATTTGCTGTGTTTGTGAATGGGTACTACCACAAAGATGGACTCAAAAGATCTACCAACATCTGTGATAGAGGATAAAGCACAATGCCTTAACTAGCCAGGGGTATACAGGTTTCTGCTGCTGGGTGGTGAATTTAGAGGGTGGTAGAAACACTTGCAGTCCTTCAGCAGGGAAAACAACAGAGCTTAGCACCTGAAATAGAAAATGGTGTTCCTTTGGCCATCCTCTTGAAGGCCAAACCTACTCAGGAAATCCCCACCCTCTTCACTTTCCCCTTCCCCAGCAATTACTTCTCCAGGCCCAGGATCCAAAGGAGCTGATGACTCAGTTTCCTGTTGCTTGCATTGGGCATGATGATGTATCAACTGCAGAAAATGCTAGTTATAATTTTGATAAAATGCAAAAAGGTGCTGAGCTCCTACAAACCAAGTCAGTATATACCTTGGTATATGATGATTTCAATGGCTGAGCACAATGATGCAGTATTAAGTTAAAACAGTCTCAACTTGACTTTAAAAATTAATAATAATAATGACAGTAACATTTATACAGCACTTAGTGTGTTCCAGGTGCTGTGCTTATGCAGGGTGAGTTATTGACTGAAATTAAATGAGTTATTGACTGAAAAATGGGAATGGGAATCATCCCTCACTTTCTTCTCCTTTATGATCCGATGAAGATGTGATTCTTCCCCTTGTCAAGGCTTACCCTTCTACCTATCCCTCTGATGATGTCATTTGATCTCACTTAAGGACCCCTTGACCTAGCCATTTATCCTGCTACATACCCTGAGGATTTCCAAATCTTTCAGTCTAGCGTGCATATGAATTTTATTTTTTATGTGTTATTTCTTCCAATTAGAATATGAGTTCCTTTAGAAGAGGGACTGAGTCCTTTTCCTATTTGTATTTCTAGCACTTAGGACAATGCTTGGTAAATGTTAAGCATTCCATAAATGTGTTTTCTTTCTTTCATTCATTTAATCATTCATTTATTCTCTTGATCTTATCTACTCCCATTGTCTCCAACAGATTGGTCCCATAATCACCCTTCTCTTTCTAATCTTTAATGTCTTCATCTCTAATAATCGGTTTTATATAAAGTAAAAGTGATAACTAGGGTTGTGTTTAGACCTATAAAAACAGAGAAGGGCAAGCACTTCTTTGGGGGTTTCTGGTTGTTAAGGGATAGTAAATTGCTGGGTAAACCCCAAAATACTTCATTTCATGAACATGAACCAATTTTATATTGCAGAAACTATGAATACTATATATTCAGACATGGTGATGAAAGTATGTAACAATGGTCATTAAACATAAGTGAGTTTTATGCATAATGAAAATTAATCTTGCTAACTAACTTCCTTATACCCACATTGTTTCCTTGTTACATTTTTTTCTGTGAAAAATGAAACCATAACGTAGTGGATATAGGACAGATATAGGTCACCAGACCTGATTTAGAATCTTACTTCTGACCTTTAAGAGCTATGGATACAGGGGAGGATTCTGGGAAGATGGCGGAGCAGGTCAGAAAACATTCCCCATACCCCAGGACTAGAGTTGATTACAAAAACTAAGCTAATACTAATTTAAAAATGCACAGGCAAAGGAAAAAGAATCCAATCATAGTTCCTATGGGAATGGAGAAGACCAGGGTTCATCTTCAGAGGAGGATACTGAAGCAAAGAAACACTCTTCTATCTCAAACAGTATGTCAAATGATCACCTGCTCAAAAAGAATTCATAGAAGAACTTTAAAAAGACTTTAAAATTCAAATGAGAGAGATTAAGGAAAATTTAAAAAAATTCAGGAAAAACAAGAAAATTGTGAAAAGAAAGCCAGCCAATTAGGAAAGAAGATGCAGAATCTTAAGGAAGGAAATGACTCATTGAAAATCAAAGTGGGGAGGAGGGTCAGAGCCAGGATGGTAAAGTGGGACTTGCTTAAGCCCCCCTCCCCACCAAATCCCTCCAAATAACTGTAATAATGACTCTAAACAAATTATAGAGCAGCAGAACCCGCAAAATGACAGAGTGAAACAAATTTCCAGCCAAAGACAACCTGGAAGGTCAACAAGAAAGGTCTGTGGCACCAGTCTGAGAGAAGAGCACAATCCAATGTGGGCCACTCTGGCACAGATGGTCCAGAGTAGGCCTCAGGGGACTTAATCACTGCCAGCTGTGGTGGTTTCCAGACTTCTCAACTCACAAACTCCAAAGATAACTTAGAAGATCTGGGTCACAGTCCTGGGAGGTCCTGGGGCAGGGAGAAGCACTGGCACGGTGGACCTGGTGGCAGCAGTGGAGAGAGAATCCTCCTCATAGTTCCAAGGCAGAAAAGAATGCTTGTGGTCACTCAAAGACCAGCGCACATGCAAAGAGATGCATCATGCAAGCACATGCATCTCCTCTGATCATAACAATTTGGAAGACCTGAAAATTTTCAGGTCCCTAGAAGTATCTCTGAAAATAGCTGCACAAAACCCCTGAAGCTTAGGATAGTTTGCCCTCCACCCTGCAAGCGAATTCTACCTTAACAAAGAGCTAAAAAGTCAAGTAATTGGCTGAGAAAATGAGCAAATGGTGGAAAAATCAGACTATAGAATCTTACTTTGGTGACTAGGAAGATCAAAACATACAACCAGAAGAAGATGACAAAGTCAAAGCTCCTACATCCAAAGTCTCCAAGAAAAATATAAATTGGTCACAGGCCATGGAAAAGCTCAAAAAGGATTTTGAAAATCAAGTAAGAGAAGTAGAGGAAAAATTGGGAAGAGAAATAAGAGTGATACAAGAAAATCATGCTTGCTAAAGGAGACCCCAAAAATGCTGAAGAAACTAACATCTTAAAAAATAAGACTAACCCAAGCGGCAAAAGAGGTCCAAAAAGCCAATGAGGAGAAGAATGCCTTAAAAAGCAGAATTGGCCAAATGGAAAAGGAAGTCCACAAGCTCACCGAAGAAAATAATTTCTTAAAAATTAGAATGGAGCAAATGGAAGCTAATGACTATGATAAATCAAGAAATTATAAAACAAAACCAAAAGAATGAAAAAAATGGCAGACAATGTGAAATATCTCATTGGAAAAACAACTGACCTGGAAAATAGATCCAGGAGAGAGATTTAAAAATTATTGGACTACCTGGAAGCCATGATCAAAAAAAGAGCCTAGACATCACCTTTCAAGAAATTATCAAGGAAAACTGCTCTGATATTCTAGAACCAGAGAGGAAAATACAAATTGAAAGAATCCACCAGTCACCTCATGAAAGAGATCCCAAAAGGAAAACTCCTAGGTATATTGTAGGCAAATTCCAGAGTTCCTAGGTCAAGGAGAAAATATTGCAAGCAACCAGAAGGGAACAATTCAAGTATTGTGGAAACACAATCAGGATAACACAAGATTTAGCAGCTTCTACATTAAGGGAGCAGAGGGTTTGTAATATGACATTTTGGAGGTCAATGGAGCTAGGATTAAAACCAAGAATCACCGACCCAGCAAAACTGAGTATAATCCTTCAGGGGAAAAAATAGATATTCAATGAAATAGAGGACTTTCAAGCAATCTTGATGAAAAGGCAAGAATTGAACACAACATTTGACTTTCAAATTCAAGAATCAAGAAAAAGCATGAAAAGAGTCTTATTAAAGTTGAACTGCTTGCATTCCTACATGGAAAGATGATATTTATAACTCATGAGAGCTTTCTCAGTTTTAGGGTAGCTGGAGGGGTGAGTTGAATATGAAGGGATGATACCTAAAAAATAAAATTAAGGGGTGAGAGAGGAATGTACTGGGAGGAGAAAGGAAGAGGTAAAATGGGGTAAATTATCTCACATAAAAGAGGCAAGAAAAAGCTTTTACATTGAATGGGAAGAGGGGGAAGGTGAGAGGGAATGGATGAACCTTACTCTCATTGGATTTGGCTTAAGGAGGAAATAACATGCACACTCAATTGGGTATGAAAAGCTATCTTACCCTATAAGAAAGTAAGGGGGAAGGGGAAAGGGGAGGGGGATGATAGAAGGGAGGGCAAATGGGAGGAGGCAGTAATCATAAGCAAAGACTTTTGAGGAGGGAGAGGGTGTTATGGTAATTAAGGTGGGACTTTTTTTTTTTTTACTGTTTTCTCTTTTGGAATATTGAGGTAATCAAGTACCTTTGATGAGTTTTGCCTTTCAAATATAATGGCAAGCAAAGTGGAATTTTTGTTGTCTTTGTTTTGGAGTGCTTCTCAGCACTAAAGAATCTTTGATTGAATCAGGAATCCTTGAGGACCTATTTCTTGTTAAGAAACAAGAAAGCCCCAGACCCCAGGCCCCAGGCCCCACGCTCCACACAATTTTTGCTTAGTAGGCTCTGAGCCCTCAGGGCCCTGAAACCTGTATATTAGCTCTGAGGTTAGAGTTCTGTTTTGGGGGCTCTCACTCACTGGAAGAGTGTCATGTGATTTGACCAGACAAGACTCTGGGTAGCCACTGGACCCCCCAGCTTTGGAAACCCAGATGTTGGTGCCACTCTCTCTGGTAACTGTGTAATTCTTTGGTCAGACAGATAGAGACCTGTCTGTTGATCTCTGTGTGTTATTTGTGCTGTTTATATAATGTATGCTTGTAATTTCTTGTTTGTATTTTCTCTGAAGTTCAGGGTGCTGGCTTTTCTTCCTAAACTAAGTGAATGGTATATGTATATTTAATTAAAGTAAGATTATTAACCCCTTAAAGTTGCTTTCCTTAGAAAAGCAGATCAAAGGACCTGTGCTAGCAGCCCTCCTGTGTGCTGGTGTTGTTGGTCTTTTACCTCCACAGCAGCTGCTAGCAACACTGTTGTTACAGAGGATCAAAGGAGAGAATCAAATAAATGGGGGGGATAGGATGGAGGGAAATAGAGTTAGTCTTTCACAACATGATTATTATGGAAGAGTTTTGCATGACTATACATGTATAACCTATATCGAATTGCTTGCTTTCTTAATGAGGGTGGGTGGGGAGGGAGGAAGGGAGAGAATTTGGAACTCAAAGTTTTAAAACAGATGTTAAAAATTGTTTTTGCTTGCAACTGGAAAATAATATATAGAGTCAATTGAGTATAGAAATCTACCCAACCCAATAGGAAAATAGAAGGGAAGGGGTTAAGGGGGGGGTGGTGATAGGAGGGAGGGCAGATTGGGGGAAGGGGTAATCAGAATGCATGTTGGAATGAGGGGAAGGGAGAGATGGGGAGAAAAGTTGGAACTCAAAATCTTGTGGAAGTGAATGTTGAAAACTAAAAACAAATTAATATGAATAATAATAATGTAATTAGGAAATATTTAACAAAATAAATAAAAATGCAATAAAACATAGTCAATATGCAAAAAAAAATCAGAACTGGGCAACAGGCAGCCAGCAAAGTTGTAAGAGATCAAGAAATAAAAAAACAACCCAAAATATAAAGAATGAAAAAATAGAAGAGAATGTGGAACATCTCATAAGAAAAACAACTGATCTGTAGAACAGAGCAAGAAGAGAAAATGTAAGAATAATTGGACTACCTGAAAGTTCTGATAAAAAAAAAGAATCTTGATACAATAATACAAGAAGTAATAAAGAAAATTGTCCTGAAGCATTAGAACAAGAGGGGAAAGTAGAAATAGAAAAAATCCATGGATCACCATATGAAAGATATCTTAAGAGGAAAACCCATAGGAATATTATAGTCAAATTCCAAAATTTCCAGCTCAAGGTTAAAATATTATAGGCAACAAGAAAAAATTTAAATGTGGCAGCAGCACAATTAGAATCACACAAGACCTAGCAGTGGTGACATTAAAAGACCACAGGTCTTGGAATACTATAAATTGAAAAGCAAAAGAACTAGGGATCTAGCCAAAAATATCATACCCAACAAAGCTGAGCATAATCCTGAATGAAAAAAGTGGACATTTAATGAACTGTCAGACTTTCCTGACTTTGTTTTAAAACAAAACAACCAAACTTAATAGAAGATTTGACATACAAGAGCCAAGTGAAATATAAGGTACATACCAAAGACTAATTGCAAGGGACTCAATAAGGACAGACCATTTACCTTTTATATGTGTAAAATGTAAAGTGTATGTCAGATTATCATTTAGTATTTTGGATTTGTAAGAAAGATTGGGGTAGACTTGAGTATGACAAACTTTAAAAAGTAAACTTTTTAGGAACAGCTAAAAAGAGGAATTATTTTATACAAATGAGGTGTGAGAGAAAGAACCAATACAGAGGAACTAGATGGGGGAGGAAGGCTTTTAGTTCTGGAAACCTATTTTCATCAGGAATGGGTTCAAGAGGGAATAATACATTTACATCTAGAAGAGTATAAAGGTCTTCTAAATTCAGAAAGAAATGAAATACTAAGGGGTTAGGGAGGGGAGAGAGGATAAGGGAGGGATCTCTAGAGGGGAAGGTGAGGGAATAGGTTACGGGGGGGTATAGAAGGGAGTGTTTAGATTTATAGGAATGGGAGGAAAAGAGAGGTTTCCTGGGGGGAGGGTAAGATTAAGTAATAAGAGAGCCAGGAAGAAGGTAGAAGTAAAGTAAAAGAGTTAGGAGGGATAGGAAATAAGAGATAAGCACAAACATAGAAACAAAGATCAGAAGTAGTATCTCTTAGGGAAAGTATATGTTTATATATGTATATATGTACATGTGTACATATATGTCCATATATGTCCATATCTATGTATCTATCTATCTATTTATCTATGTATTTGTGTATCTATCTATGTATCTATGTGTCTATCTATACCTGTGCTTAATTATAGCCTTCTGGGGAAGGGGAGAAGAAGAGGGAAAAAAAGAAAAAAGTAAAAAATGTACAGCAGGGAACAAAAGAAAACTAACCAGGAAGCAAAGAAAAGATGGACAGCTCTCAACACAATGTGTAGTACTTATTAAATAAGCTTTCTTGAAATGGAAATTTATTCCTATTATTTTGAATCCTCTCTTATGTTCTCTTGAGCATATGACATGCTTTTTTCTTTTCTTATTTTGTATTTAAGTTTTAATATTTAAGTTTATAATATGTTTCTTTTTTCTTATTGTGTATTTAATTTTCTGTAATAAAAAAATAAGGAAAAAAACATGTACCTGGAAAAAATAACATAAGGTGATTAGAGAAGATAAATATGAAAAAAAAATTATAGAGAAGTCCATAAAAACTCTTTGAGTTCCAATATCTTTCACAATATTGTGCTCTTGGGGTAGTTGTGATGTACAATATAGTGCTTTGAAGTGGCAAGGAAAGTCAAACTTATTGTCATTCTGTGTAGTATTGTCTGTTATTTCCTTTTTCAACTACATTCAACAGACAATAGAATAGTTTGATTTCTATCTTCTTATATTTTTATCTTCTTATTCCAATTGTTCTTCAAGACAACAGAGTTCAGATTCCACTTGCAGCATTTTGTCACTTTCTATTTCAAGATTTCACAGCTTTGAACTACAGTTGGTAACTGGCTTTTGTACAACATCTAGGAACTTGAGCTTTCGTCTAGGAAATAAGAGGTTGTTGGCATCATCAACTATCATTGTTTATTGTGTATAAGATGGGTGAGGAAGTATGGCATAATAGATCAAGAGCTGACCAGTTTTCAGTCTATGATGCCATGCTGCCTTGAAATCTAAGACCTAGGTTTAAGTCTGACACGTACTGACTTATGACCCTTGCCAAGTCACCTACTCTTTAGTGCCCCATTGCATAGGAGGCGTTATTTTTTATTGGTAGAGGTAATTTCCTCACCAGGAGTTCTTTATGCCAATGAAATTATAGGTCTAGTCCAAATAATAATATTCAGGCCATTGTGCTAGGGCATAAGAGATAAATGATTGTCTAAACAGAGATATAAACCCTAGACCTTCAGATTTACAATCTAATGACTGAGTTATACAGGCAAGGTATTGATACTTTTAAGATTCACAAGCCCTTCTCTAACCCAAGAGGTCTATGTGCAGACATGCTCTGTATCAGTAAAATCGATTCAGTGGGTGGTTTTCAAGGCCAATTAAATTTGCGGTAGTGCTTATAGATAGGACTGAGGGTTTTACAATTCACAGCATTTCTGGTTGTATGAGCCAAGATTTACTAGCCAAAAGATAAAATAGCCCTGGATATCATGCCTAACCAACTAAGAGCATAAAGCACCAACTGTCCCTTTCACAATTTCTCTGAGTTCTCTCTCTTTCTGGAGAAGATTCAAAAGATATGCTCTTTTTTTCTTCTTTTTGGGGAATGTTGGATTGATTTATACGTTCTCATAACATGTTAGAATAGTGGTTTTAGGAGTTAAGCACACACTCATCTTATTCAAATGACTTTTTTAAAATGCCTCCAATAATTGCTGAAATATTGGGTTTATCTTACCTATAATTATGTTTTAGGAGGCGTGATTTGACCCATGCTATAACTGAATCCATGTAATAATGACAGCATGCTATGAGGGGTTCACGCTGTTGCTAGTGTTTATTTCATGAGACCCTTTCCCCATATATATATATACATACACACTTGCAGTCAATATTTTGGAACTTCTGGCTGTTCCATGACCTATGACTGACTCATTTACATTTTTTCATTTAAAAAAATTATTTATTTAATATTTTTAGTTTTTGGCATTGATTTCCACAAGAGTTCGAATTACAAATTTTCTCCCCATTTTTACCCTCCCCCACTCCAAGATGGCATTTATTCTGATTGCCCCATTCCACAGTCAGCCATCCCTTCTGTCACCCCACTCCCCCCCATCCCCTTTTCCCTTACTTTCTTGTGGGGCAAGATAGATTTCTATGCCCCATTGCCTGTATATCTTATTTCCTAGTTGCATGTAAAAACTTTTTTTTGAGCATCTGCTTTTAAAACTTTGAGTTCCAAATTCTCTCCCCTCTTCCCTCCCCACCTCCCCTCCCTAAGAAGGCAAGCAATTCAACAAGGGTCACATGTGTATCATTATGCAAAACCCTTCCACAATACTCATGTTGTGAAAGACTAACTATATTTTACTTTCCTATCCTATCCCTCTTTATTCAATTTTCTCCCCTTACCCTGTCCCTTTTTGAAAATGTTTGCTTTTGATTACCTCATCCCCCTATCAACCCTCCCTTCTGTCATCCTCCCTTTTCTTATCTCCTTCCTCCTTCTTTCCTGTGGGGTAAGATACCCAACTGAATGTGTATGTTATTCCCTCTTCAAGTCAAATCTGATGAGAGCAAGACTCACTCATTCCCCCTCACCTGCCCTCTCTTCCCTTCCAACAAACTGCTTTTTCTTGCCACTTTTATGTGAGATAATTGACCTCATTCTATCTCTCCCTTTCTCCCTCTCTCAATATATTCCTCTCTCATACCTTAATTTTATTTTATTTTTAGATATCATCCATTCATATTCAACTCACCCTGTGCGCTCTCTCTCTCTCTCTCTCTCTCTCTCTCTCTATATATATATATATATATATATATGTATATATATATATAGTATGTATATATGTATGTATGTATATGTATATCCCCTTCAGCTACCCTAATACT
>JAQQSZ010015516.1:0-11253 GCA_028646595.1 Phalanger gymnotis | reverse complement strand
TCTCCTTAGAGAATCTCTCATACCTTGCGATTTCGGACCATTCAAACATATACATGATTATATTTGAGATCATAAATTCGGCTTTCCTACTACACTATTTAACATTTTTTATAAATAACCTGGGGGAGGGACTTTTATATTCAAATGTGGCATCCAGGTTTGACGTTTCTCTTGTTCTTGGCATTACCGTAAAGAACTATGGGTATTTGCTATCCTGAGAGACTGAGAGATTTTCTTTATAATGGGAAACTTTGTTTTCACTAAGCAGAACAATTAAAAAAAAAACCTGTTCAAATGTGGTATTTTTTCCTAGAATATTGCAATAATAACTCTCACTGTCTCACCTTCACTTACCTCCCTGTTTCGTACCACCCCCTCTCAAGTAATTATATACTAGTTCCATTTTATTTTTTGTCTGTGCAAAGGTTATGAGAGTTCAGCCTTGTTCCAACTCAGGGATGAATTTCTTTATAGCAAAACATTCTGTGTCTGTGTTTGAATTTCTTCTTCCTTAATAGCCATAAGTGATTAAAAAAAATTCTTGGTCAACCAAAAATGAATTAATTTTCAACACAAGTTAAAACACTTCTGGATTTTGGGGCATTAAATTGATGGGAGTGTGGTGCAAAAACGCCTATGAATATGATATTGTGGGATGATGTACTGGTACTTGGAGGAGCCCAGATCCTTTACAAATATCCTAGTAAAGCTTATACATGAGAAAAAAAAATAAACAGGATCAGCTATAAACTACTCTACCCAGCCTAGTGCTGCAGACTGCCAGAATCCTACAGAAACCCAGGAATGTAGATAATCCAGGCAGAAGAGGCTACATAAAATACCTCTGCAACAATGGGAGAAAAGTTCCAAGAAGAACCTGGGGGGAAGGGGACCCTAGATCCCATGGAAGCAGGAGAAAAAGCTTCAGGAACAGGAAAACTCCCCAAGCCCTGGGAGGGTTTGAGCCTCAAGGAGCAGATAATGTGTTTAATTTGAGACGTGTTGACTTTAAGAAGTCTATGGGACATCTAATTTGAGATGTCTAATAGTCAGTTGGAGATGTGAATCTGGAGCTTTGGAGAGAGGTTAGGGTTGGATAATTAGGTCTTAGAATCATCATCAGATATAAGATCATTGAATCCATGGTTGCTGATGAGATCACCAAGTGAAATAGTATAGAGAAGAGAAGAGAAGAGGGCCCAGGATAGAGTTCTGGGGGACACCTATGCTTAGCAGGTGTGACCTGGATGAAGATCCAGCAAAGAAGGCTGAGATGTTTGACAAGTAGAAGGAGAACCAAGATAGAGCATTGTCAAGGAAACGTAGAGAGAAGAGAATATCAAGAAGAAGAGGGTGATGAAACATGTCAAAGGCTGCAGAGAAGTTAAGAAGGATGAGGATTGAAAAATTATAGCTACTGCCAAAACCAAACACAGAAGAAATCTCAAGAAAAGCTGTTCTTTACAGTAATGCCAAGCACTCTAGAAACACACCAAAATAAGAGGTACCTCAAACCTGGATGCTACATTTGAATATATAAGTCCCTCCTCCATGTCACTTATAAAAATGTTGAATAGGATGGGTCATTGCACCAAATCCCAAGAAAATCTACTCTTTACAGTACTCTATATAAAATTATGGACAGAGGGTTCACGGTATTGTATAGGAGGCAGCAACAAAAAAAATGCCAAAGAAAAAGAAGCACAAGAAAGCAACGTGGCTGTCTGATGAGGCTTTACAAATAGCTAAGGAAAGAAAGGAAGCAGAAGGTAAGGGAGAAAGGAAAAAATATATCCAACTGAATGCAGAATTCCAGAGAATAGCAAGGAGAGATAAGAGGGATTTTCTTAAATGAGCAATGCAAAGAAATAGAAGAAAACAATAGAATGGGAAAGACAGGACATCTCTTCAAGAAAATTAGAGATATTGAGAGAATGTTTCATGAAAAAAAAAATTGCATGATAAAAAACAAAAATGGCAGGGATTTAACAGAAGCAGAAGAGATTAAGAAGAGATGACAAGAATACACAATATGCAAGAAGGATCTTAACATCACCGATAGCCATGATAGTGTGGTTACTAATCTAGAGCCAGACAACTTAGAGAATGAAGTCAAGTGGGCCTGAAAAAGCATTTCTAACAACAAGGCTAGTGGAGGTGATAAAATTCCAGCTGAGCTATTTATAATCCTAAAAGATGATGCTGTCAAAGTACTGCCCTCAATATACCAGCAGATTTGGAAAATTCAGTAGTGGCCAGTGGATTGGAAAAGATCAGTTTATATCCCAGTCTTAAAGAAAGGTGATGACAAGGAATGTTCAAATTACCAAACAATTGCACCTATTTCAGACTCTAGCAAGATTCTGCAAGTTAGGCTTCAGCAATTTGTGAACCAAGAATTACTATAAGAGCAGACTGGTTTTCGAAAAGGCAGAGAAACTAGAGACCAAATTGCCAACATTCGCTGCATTGTGGAGAAAGTGAGGGAGTTCCAGAAAAGCATCTACTTTTGCTTCATTGACAATGATAAAGGCTTTGACTATGTGGATCACAACATCATGAGGCAAGTCTTGAAAGAGATGGGAGTACCAGATCATCCTACTTGTCTCCTGAAGAATGGGTATACAGCTCAAGAGCAACAGTTAGAACTGAACATAGAACAACTAATTGGTTTAAGATTGGAAAAAGAGTAAGACAAGAATATATATTATCACCTTATTTATTTTACTTATATGCAGAGAACATAATGCAAAATTCCAGACTGGATGAATCAAAAGCTGGAAGTAAGATTTCTGGGACAACTATCAATAATCTCAGATATACCACTTGGATGGAAGAAAGTGAAGAAGAATTAAGAAGTCTCTTGATGAGGGTGAAAGAGGAGAGTGTAAAAGCTGGCTTGAGACTTAACATAAAAAAACCCCCAGAAACTAAGGTCTTGGCAACTGGTTCCATTATTTCCTGGCAAATAGATGGAGAAGAAATGGAAGCAGTGTCAGATTTTCTATTCTTTTTTGGGGCAGGGCAATTGGGGTTAAGTGACTTGCCCAAGGTCACACAGCTAATACATGTATCAAGTGTCTGAGGCCGGATTTAAACTCAGGTCCTCCTGACTCCAGGGCCAGTGATCTACTCACTGTGCCACCTAGCTGCCCCAGATTTTATATTCTTGGCCTCAAAGATCACTGCAGATTATAACTGTAGCCATGAAATGAAAAGACACTTGATCTTTGGAAGAAAAGCTATGGCAGATCTGGACAACATACTAAAAAAGCAGAGTAGCTTACAAATGAAATTCCATATAGTCAAGGCTATGGTTTTTCCAGGAGCAATGTATGGCTGTGAGAATTGGACTATAAGGAAAACTGAGCACTGCAGAATCAATGCTTTTGAATTGTGGTGCTGCAGAAAACTTTTGAGAGTCCCTCAGACATCAAAGAGATCAAATCAGTCAATATTTAAAGAAATTAATTCAAACTATTCACTGGAAGGTTAAATGCTGAAGTTGAAACTTAAATACTATGGCCACATAATGAAAAGAGGGGATTCATTAGAAAAGGCCCTGATTTGGGAAAGATTATGGCAGAGGATGAAATGGATAGATAATGTCATGGAAACAATGAACATGAACTTGGACAGACTTTGAGAGATAGTGGAGGGAAGAAGGGCCTGGTATGCTATGGTCTGTGGGGTCACAAAGAGTCATACATGACTGAACAACTGAATGACAATAACAACTCATTCCATACCCCAAATCCATTGCCTCTCTGAAATGGATAGCATATTTTGCCATTGGTCTTCTGGAATCAGGAATGGTTATTGTATTGAATAAAAGTCATACAGCTTTCAAAGATACTTGTTTTTACAATACTGTTATAAAGTTGATTCTATTCATTTCATTCTTCATTAATGTATAAACATTCTCAAAATTATTCACTTTTATAATATTGATGTTATTGTATTCATTATTCTGTTTCTACTAATTTCACTCTGCATCAGTTCATATAAATCTTTCCATGTCTTTGAAACCATCTATTTCCTTATTTCTCGTAACACAAAAGTATCCATCACATTCATATACCACAATTTATTTAGTTAGTCCTTGATTACTGGATATCCTCTTAATTTCCAGTATTTTACCACCAGAGAAAAAGAGCTGATATTAACATTTTTGCATATAAAGTACCTGTTTCTCTTTCTTTTGGGTATAGACCTAGCAGTGGTATAGTTAGGTCAAAGGGCACACAATGTTTAGTAACTTTTGTGTATAATTCCATATTGTTTTCCGGAATGGTTATAATGATCCACAGGTCTACCGATAGTGCATCAGTGTGCCTGTTTTCTCATGGGAAGATATTTCAAATATTGGTTAAGTGAAGTCGAGTCAAAAAGCTTTTAAAACTTTAAAACTATGATGTGCCAGGCACTGTGGTAAGTACTGGGGATACAAAGAAAGGCAAAAAGAGTCTTCTCAAAGAGCTCACATTCTAATGGGGAAGAAAACACACAAGGGAACTATTTACATACAAGATGTATACAGGGTAAATTGAAAATAATCTCAGAGGGAAGGCATTGGGATTGATGTAGATTAGGAAAGGATTCTTGCAGAATGGTATTGATGAATGAAAAAAATATTATATAGTCATGTAGCAGGCTATCTCTTTAGTAACTTTAATAAGAGTTCATAAATCAGAATATTGAGAAAAAAATTCCCAATAGGCACATATTAAAATTTTGATTGACAACAACCACCAATAAATCTATCTATCTATCTATCTATCTATCTATCTATCTATCTATCTATCTATCTATCATCTGTCTGTCTATTTATTGCCATTTAGTTGAGTGAGTGTAGGGGAGAGGTTGTTGTACTTGAAGGTATGGAACCCATGGTGTTTGGTCTTCAATCTCTTCCCCTTGTGCCATTACTGTGGTGTACACAAGTGGCTGCATTGGTCTAGGGTTATGTCTTGTTTTGCTCTAGAGTTCATATATAATGTGCATTAGAATTGATAAAACAAATGATGACAAAATCTATTGTCAGATGTACCTAAAGACTGTCTCTCTGAATTGTACCAACTGAAATTACTTTCATTTTCATCTTTCTCTACCTTGGAACTATACAGGCAGTGGTATTTCTCAGTTCTGTTTTTTGGTTTATATTTTTGTGCATATGGGTCCTCTTCTTTCTTTGATTTCTTTGGGATATAAGGCTAATAATAGCGTTGCTTGTTCAAAGAGTATGCACAATTTGAACCTGTGAGTTGCTTTACTTTTCATTTGTCTAAGTTTGAGACAATAATTATTGCAGAGACAGGTGGTACAGTAGATAGAGTGCTGCTGAGTCAGGAAGATGAGCTCAAATGTAGCCTCAGATACTTATAAATTGTGGGACTCTGGGTAAGACACTTGCCCTCTGTTTACCTTAGTTTCTTCAAATGTAAAATGAGGATAATAATCACACCCACCTTACAGGGTTGTTGAAAGAATTGATTGAGATAATATTTGTAAAAAGTGCTTAGTGCAGCTCCTAGGACATAGTAGGCCTTAAATAAATGCTTATTCCTTTCCACTTCCACTTCCCTATTTGTAATTTAGAGTATTTTTTTCATATGACTATTGAGAACTAAGTGTCTTCTTTTGAGGCTGGCCTGTTCATATCCTATGACCATTTATCAATTGGAGAATGGCTCTTATTCTTAGGAACTTGAATCAATTATATATCTTGAAAATAAGAAGTTTCGCAGAAAAAATTGCTACAGGGATTTTTCCCACTTAATTGTTTCTCTTCTAATCTTAGCTACATTGGTTTGGTTTGTATAAAAACTTTTTTAATTTTATGTAATCAGAATTGTCCATTTAGTCTTCTGTGATTCTCTCTGTCCCTTATTTGAGCCATTGGTTTCAGGCCCTCCCTAAATGCCCCCAAACAGCATGCCTACAGGGTTTCTGGTTATTTTCTTGTGAAGTCTTACGCTGAATGGAGGAGCTTACCAGTATTTCCTTTGGCTTTATTAATCATTGCTTTATCTGGCATACTTTTTTTTTTCCTTTACTGGGTAGTTTCTTACGAGAGTTGGGCTCAGCATTAACTTCTCAATTCCATCTTGATCACTAAAAGGCCTTTTCATACTTATGCTTTTAGATATTTTAGTTAACATAAACAAGCGTTGCATTTTGTCAAAAGTCTTTTCTTCATCTCTTGATATGTGATTTGTGTTTTTTATGTGAATAATTATATCAATACCTTTCCTGAAATTCAAACATCTTTGCATTCCTGATATAAACCCATCTTGGCCATACTGCATATTTTGAATGTGTACCTATAGCTTCTTTGCTAAAATTTTATTTTAGATTCCTCTTTTAATTTGTATTTGTTATACTGGTTTATATATGTCTTTACATGTTTCATCCTGGTTTTGGTAACTACCATATTTGTCACGTGCAAAAAAAATTTGGTAGAGCTCTTCCTTTCCTGTTATCAAGGATAATCCATGTAATATTGGAATCAGTTGTTCTTTAGCTGTTTAGTAGAATGCATTTGTAAATCTCTAGCGTCTGGATCAGGTTTTTTGTTTTTTGTCTTATCTTGGCTTGTCCAGTTTCTTTTCTGAGATTGGGTTTTTATGATCTCTTTTGCCTATTTTTTTTCCTGAGTTTCTTGAACCACCTTTTAGGAAACAGTCATTTGTCTTCTCCAGTACTCTTACTTCTAATTCTGATTCAGTATTACATCGATCTACATCTGAGCAATTTAAGCCTCCCGTTATTACTATCTGGCCTAATTTTATAGCTTCCCCAATCTCATTTAACATTCCTATCCCAGTCTAATTATCCTGGTTGATACTGTCATTTTTTTTCATCATTTAGAGTCTCCATAAAGTCCTTGTGCACTTTCAAACTTCAATAATTTATGATGTAGGCATGGCAGAGCCTAGCTCTAAGTAGAATCTATAAACAAATTTATTAAAGCTTATGACAACTACATTACACAATTTTACATAATACAGTCATTTCAGATCTTGTGACAAATGAAACATGGCCCGGTGAAAGAGAAGATGAACTGTTTCTGGTGGATAGGAAAATTAAAGTCCATATCAGTTATAAGAAGGAATTCAATCTCCTTTTAAATGCCATCGGCAGATTGTTTCTATCATCTGTACAACCTTAGTTATTAAAATGTCAAAGTTACATGTTTCAAACCTGTGTAAAGGCCTATGTTCCTCCACATACACACCTATTTTATGTAGGTAACTCCTTCAAGGATCTATGATTCCATTAGTGTGGGTACACATTCCATCAATCCAGATTAAAATTCCCTTATACCTCAGAAGATGATTTTTGTATGTTGTGGCTGAAAAAAAAATTATCACGTGGTGTCCAGTCTTTGGTTAATGAGTCTCTCTGAATTTAGCTAGGCTCATCCTTAGCAGACAGATATTCAGTCTTATCTCCCTGGCTGTACTTGAAGCCTTTGTCACTTGGTTAGGTCTTATGTCTGACATTTTATTGGCATCACCTTTGAGAACCCAGTGTCACCTTCACATTGTGATGAGGTATCAAAGGGAGACTTTAATGGAGGATACATTAGTTAAAATGATCATAAAGGATAGCCCTGAAGGGAAAAAGTCATAAAAGGACAAAATGTAGCTCAAAGGGTTTTTGAAAGGAGACAAGGGATATAAATGGGGAAGAATTATGGCTGCTGAGCATCCAGCTCCTCTCCCTTAGTGACAGTCAAAGGTTTTCAGTATGTTACTATCTCACGCTTTTTTATTTTTATTACCGGCTGGTGGAATCACCTTTTTCTTCCCCATCTGTTGCCTCCCAAAGTCAGTACCCATCTTGCTTGGTTCCTAAAACTTGGACTTGATTTATCTTTGTAACATGTTTTATATATACCCCTTCTCTCCTTTGACATTGCCGCCACCCTGGTGTGGGCCCTGCCTGGACCGTGGCCATAGCCTGCTGATCTGTCTCCCTGCCCCAAGTCTCTCCTCACTCCAATACATCCTCCACTCAGCTGTCAAATTGATCCTCCTAAAGCACAGGTCTGACCCTGTCACCCTCCTAGTCAATAAACTCCAGTGACTCCCTGTTACACCCAGGATCACATGTAAAATCTTCTGTTTGGCTTTTAAAGCCCTTCGTAACCTGGCTCCTTCCCGTCCTTATAATCTTCTCATAATTTACTCCTCTCCATGCACTCTACAATCTGATGACATCGGACTCCTTGCTGTTCTTCACATAATCACTTCCCAATTCCATGCTTTTCACTCGTTGTCTCCCCATTCCTGCATTATCTCTTTCCTCATCTCTGCCTTTTAGATTCCCTGGCTTCCTTCAGGTCTCACTAAAATCCCGCCTTTTCCAGGCCCCCTCAATCTTACTGCCTTCCCTCTATTCATTCGCTTCAATTTTTCCTGTATATATCTTGTTTATTCATAATAGTTTTCATGTTTTCTCCCACATTAGATTCAGCTCCTAAAGAGCAGGGACTGTGTTTTGCCTTTCTTGGCATCCCTAGGAATTGTGCTATCTGGCACATAACAGACACTTAATACATGCTTGTAAGTCAACTGAGTCCTGCAGCTGGCCATACTTTGGGACTAGTTTCAACTGCATAAGGATTGTTGAAGTGTGGACTATCCATCTACAGAGGCTTTTCACTTTTTAGTATTTATCTTTCCTTCATGTTCAAGACTTTTCTTGGCCTATTTCTGTCCTTATGAAGTTTATAGCTTGGAAGCCCAGGATGGCGTTGGTTATCCTGCTCCCACTCAGTCTCTTAGAGAGTCGACAAGATAGATACCAGCTCTAACAAGATCCTCACTTGGATGCCAACCTGATGTAGTATTTAGGTTTCTAACATGGATATGGAGCATGGCTTTTAATTGGGGTTTATTAACTTTTTTTTTACTATGTTGAAAACTGTATTTCATCATTAATTAGTTTCATTTGAAATCCTGTGCATAAAAAAACATTCTGAGAAGGGACCCATAGACTTTACTAGACTGCCAAAGAATTCCATGACACAAAAACTATTAAGAACTCCTGATATAGAGGCATTCACGTATTCTGACTTAGCCTGTGTGCCCTTTCCTAACCTAGCATTTGCCAAATTTAGTGATCAATTGTTTATTAACTGACAGTTTGTTTACTCTAAGCTTGTTTGAGACTTTTATCCCAGACAACCTAGGAGGACCTTGATTAATTCATGTTTTTCCTACACGCATAGTCTTTCTCCTAGTTTTTTAGCTTAAGCATCACTCCACCTCTTTTTGCGTTTTTAAGATTAATGATCCCTCTTGTTGCAGCCCCTAAGGCTTTAGGGGCCTTCTTAATGGTCACTACTAGTTACTGGAGATAACTATAGTATTAGACATCCTTTTTATTTTTTTGATGTCACACATCTACTAATTTCTGAGTGGATGCCAGGCAAAATGTTGAGATTTAAGTGAGAGGAGGCATTCTTAGATGACTTTTCTACAAATTTTGCCTTTACTTGATACTCTTAGCAACTAGCCCCTCACACTAATGGATATTAAAGTGGCTAAGTATTTGGGTAGCCAATTGAAGGTATGTAGTTAAAGACTATTGAATAATGAATAGTTTAATATCCTGGAAGGAGCAGAGGGTGTCATTGATGGAAAGCTATAGGGTTAAGTCCTTGTTTCTGTTTTGTTCAATATTTATCAGTGACTTGGATAAAAGACTCAGATGGCATGATTATCAAATCTGCACATGAGAGACTAAATAAATTGTATAGGTATATATATATATATTGTTCCTATAAGCCATTGCCTGTCTTTATATATTTGTGTGTATATATATAATTTCCTTCTTTGGTACTCATAGGGCAGGGAATAGTACCTGGCTAAGTTATATTCATGTTGAAATGTTTACACATGCTCCACAAAATTCAACTGGGAAATGCCCCCAAATAGCCATAATATTGTTACTTTCATGAGATGCATAGGTATGAATTACACATTGCTGAAATAACTAACCCTCCTCAACAGAGTGGTGAGGAATAATCTTGGCAAAAAATGCCTTAACATACTATTGCTTTAAATGGGAGCAATAATGATGTATTCTGACATATTGAAATTTTCTCAAATACAGATTGTTTGTTTTTAAAAGGTCAAACACCAAGCAATCTGTAAATGAAAAAATGATTTAGGGTTTTCTTGGGGCGGATGTGGATGATTAATAATAACACACCACAACACTTTATGGTGTTTCTTTTCCTTCTCAGGAAATGAACAGATTATTTCAAAAGATATCCAAGACAAGACAAATTACATTGCAAGATACCTAAAAGAACTTATAAATGTGGTTATGAAATGGCTCTCAATAACTTTGAAGGATCTTGGAGAAAGCACTGAAAGTCTGAAAATAGACAATTTTCCAAAAGATATATTGTGAAAATTACAGTCCAGTGCACTCTGACTCCCAGGAAAATTCTAAAATGGATTATTAGTTACCTTAAGTCTATTTAGAAAGGGAAATAGTGATTATTAGGACTCAGCTTAAATTCACTAAGAAGTTATGACAAATTAACTTTATTTTTTTATAAAACTATTAGACTGGTCAATAAGGAGAATGCTTTAGACACTCTGTATCTGAATTTTAGCAAGGACAAAGGAGGGCTGAATAATAAATAGTTAGGTATATACGTAGCCAATTGAAGGACTACAGTTAAATGTATTGAATAAAGAATAGCTTAATATCCCAGAAAGAAGAGAGGGAGTCATTGATGGAAAGCTATAAGGCAGAGTCCTTGGCTCTGCTTTGTTCAGAATTTTTATCAATGACTTGGTTAAAAGACTCAGATAGCATGATGATCAAATCTGCAGGTGACACAGAACTGGGAGTTAGTACATTAGATAATAGTCAAGATTCAGAAACATCTCAGTGGGCTAGAGGGGTATGCTGAAGCTGACAAAGTCAAATTGAATAGAAATATATGTCTTGTAATTGGAGATAATAGACTAGAGTTATATAATAAGACATACATTTTCAGGCATGACTGGTGTGCTGAATTGGTATGCTTGATTATATTTATTTTATTACTACTCTGTTAAATTTAATATACATATTCTAGAGCCAGAGGGTAAAATAGAAATTGAAAGAATCTACAGATCACCTCCTCAAAAAGATCCCAAAAAGAAAACTCCCAGGAACATTGTCGCCAAATTCCAGAGCTCCTAGGTCAAGGACAAAATACTGCAAGCAGCCAGAAAGAAACAA
>JAQQSZ010015515.1:0-11254 GCA_028646595.1 Phalanger gymnotis | reverse complement strand
ATTTTCAAGCTTTCTCAGTGAAAAGACCAGGGCTGAATAGAAAATTTGACTTTCAAACACAAGAATCAAGAGAAGCATGAAAAGGTAATCAAGAAAAAGAACAAGAAAAAGAAATTGCAAGGGACTTACTAAAGTTGAACTGTTCTGTTTACATTCCTACATGGAAAGATGATGTGTATGATTCATGAGACCTCAGTATTAGGGTAGTTGAAGGGAGTATGCATGTATGTATATGTGTGTGTGTATATATATATTTATATATATATATGTTTATATATGTTTATGTATATATATGTATACGTGAGTGTGTATGTACGTATATACGTATGTGTATATATATATATATTTATATATATATGCAGAGAGAGAGAGAGAGAGAGAGAGAGAGAGAGAGAGAGAGAGAGAGAGAACTGGCACAGGGTGAGTTGAAGATGAATAAGGGATGAAAGAGGAATGTATTGAGAAAGGGAGATAGGGAGAGATAGAATGGGTAAATTATCTCTCATAAAAGTGGCAAGAAAAAGCAGTGCTGTAGAAAGAGAAGATAAGGCAAGGTGAGAAGGAATGAGTGAATCTTGCCCTCATCAGATTTGACCTGAAGAAGGAATACTGTACATACTCAATTGGGTATCTTACCCCACAGGAAAGGAGGAAGAAGATAAAAAAAGGGGGGATGATAGAAGGGAGAGCAGATGGGGATGAAGGTAATCAAAAACAAACACTTTCAAAAAGGGACTGGGTCAAGGGAGAAAATTCAATAAAGGGGGATAGGTTAAGAAGAAGCAAAATATAGTTAGTCTTTCACAACATGAGTATTGTGGAAGGGTAATACATAATGATATGCATGTGGCCCATGTTGAATTGCTTGACTTCTTAGGGACGGTGGGAGGGAAGGGAAGAGGAGAGAGAATTTGGAACTCAAAGTTTTAAAAAAATAGATGCTCAAAAACAAAAACAAAAAAGTTTTTGCATGCAACTAGAAAATAAAATACACAGGCAACGAGGTGTAGAAATTTATCTTGCCCTACAAGAAAGGAAGGGAAAAGGGGATGGGAGGGGAGTGGAGTGACAGAAGGGAGGGCTAACTGGGGAGCAGGGCAACCAGAATATACACCATCTTGGAGTTGGGTGGTGGTAGAAATGGGGAGAAAATTTGTAATTCAAACTCCTGTGAAAATCAATGCTGAAAACTAAATATATTAAATAAAAAAGAGGCAAAAAATAGAAGATGGGTTCATGTATTTCTGCAGCTGAAAAATATATCACCCTTCCGGAGATGAGGCTTTGCATATTTAACCAAGTTCATCCTTAAACGATGGGTGAATCAGTGGTATCATGCTCAAAGGATTTCCAAGTTGGCAGGGCTGCCAATAAATCTTTTATTGGCACATTCTTTAAGATCCTGGAGTGACTTTTACATCATTGTTAGGCACTAGAGATTCTGAATGGAAGAACAAATTGGTGATGATGGAAAAATCCTTTTGATCATGCAATTTTATGTGTTCATTTAATTATATTTCACTTTTTTTTAGGAAAGGATTTCTGTTGCTGTAAGGAGGCTGAAGAATTCTGTACCACATGTTAATGTTAAATTTCCAAATTTCACGTTTCCTAAGGATTTTTCTCTCGCTCTGGGAATGGTCTTCCATCCTAGGAGTCACTTTCTCTATGTTTTTGGCAATCAGGTGAGTATCAACAGAATTTCACTTGTGGCTTGTTTTAAAGTCTCAAACCCTGGCACAACACTGAGTGTAATTGCTCTACTTTAATGCTCCCACAAAATGCTAAGATTTGAGCAAGTCAGTTATGAGGCCTCTGGAAGGTCCCAGTCCTCTCAGGATAAAAGGGAAAGTTTAGGTCCCAACCATCATATACGTGAAGTCTCCTCCCATTCACAATGTGCTGGAACTTCCAAGAAGCCCTCTAATCAACCCAGCATCTGGGAGTCAAATGGCCTCCGGACAAGTCCTGGTGTTTGTTCATATTAGAACATATTTCTCTAGTCTAAAACCATGTTTCTAGAATCACCTTTCAGGGAAAGGGTTTCCAGAGCAGGATCGCTCTATAGATAGCATTGCCAAATGACACTTATGCTCTGTCTCAAAGGTTTTAAAAATACTAATATTGCATCTTTCTTTGAATCTTCTAAAGAAAACCAGTGAATGATAATGGCAGCAGCCAAGGAGTACATATCTGTCAATCTACATAGGACTATAAATGTATTCTAACTTAAATAATTGTAGCTACAGTTACATGTATAGCCAAATGCAACCAAGATTAATGATCAGACTTTAAAAATAAAATGTATATTATTAATTCAAATCCCACTAATTCAGAATTTGTGATAAGTCTAGGAAAATATAATTGATGCCTATGTCTCTGGAAAAAATTCTTAAACAAAGTTACTATCATATGCATAATTACAAAGGATTATTTTAAAACTAGTTATTAGAACAAGCTTTTTAAAAATTAGAATAAGGTATGATTTATCACCAGTCAATATGCTTGTTAAAGTCATCATTTATCAATTCAGGTGTTATAAGAGTCTCTTTCAGGAAATATTTTATTAGCTTTATTTCAAATTGCTTCTCATTTTTTTTCTTTTTTTTAACTAATTATTTTCAGTTTTAAAATTTCTTTTCATTTTTAAAGAAGTCAGCCCATGTTTTGTTAGAAATTATAACTCAATATTTTAATTTGCTCCTTAGGTTCAGTTACTCATACAATTAATCTCATGATTAATTCCAATATTAACATTTCCTTCTCTGTAATCATTCTACTTCGCTCAAACCTTTCTATTCCAAGCACCCTAGGGTAACCTTCCAAAAATCTAATCATGATGGTGTTTTTATCTTTAAAACTTTTACTTGATAAATTTAGTTTCAACACATCATATGACCCCTGTGTAATTAACCAATCAACAATTAATCTTCAGGGATGATTTTAGATTAGATTCCAGTATTTGAGTCCCTTATGTAGTAAGTGAAGATGAAATTGTTATTAAAATGGAAAAGGTCAAAGCGGTTGTAACAAACCATTTACTCATTTAAGCAATCTAGTTTGTAGGTGAAGAAATAGTGAAACCATCTAGGAATTATTTTATAAACTAATTTAACGAGGGAAGTTACTAAAAGAATTGAGTCTTGGGTGATATGTTGAGTCAAAAAGCAATCTGAAGGAAATCAATAGTTATTGACCCTATGTCCACTTTCTTATCTTTGGGGAATATTTTCTGAAAGTTAACTACATACATATTAAAAATATTCTTGGTGATGATATGACAGGAAAATTGGCAGAATTTTATAAAAGATCTTTATAGAAGATCAAATTTTTATAGTCACAAAATTGACTCAAAGGTACAGACAATGAAAGATCTCAATGTATTAATTCCTTATTGATAACAAAAAACAAACAAAAAACCCTAAACATTTTTGCTTAGGTGAAACAAAATGTAGCGTTAAAGGTGTTCCTCTAAAAGAGTGTCTCAAGAATATGTTAATGTAGAAAATACTAGGTATGTTTGTGAAAGGTGATCTTTGCTATCATAAAACAAAGAGTTCCAAGCAGAAGAAGGAATATGTGTGTGTATACATATATGTGTATATATGTATGTATGTATGTGAGTGTGTATCTTTCAGATATTCCTGTTTATTGATGAATTTTACTGATAATATGATTAGCCACCCTGCCCCCCACCAAAAGTGAGTCAAACAATCCATAGGGGAAAAACTAATTTGAAGAAAAATGTCTGTTACGTGGATAATAATAAATTGTTGGATGAACCATCTTCTGATTAAGTAGCAGGAGATATTGAATTGAACAGGAGAAAGAGAGTAGGCAGTATCACATTTGAAAAACACTGCAGGACTTTCGCTGTTTACTTTGCAGAGCAAAAATTCCAACTTTTAGTGTACATCATCCTCCTGTGATGTATAATTTTGAATCTTACAACACCACATTCACCAAAGAGTAAAAGTTGCAGGTCATTCAAAGGACAATGGAGAGTGATCTGTTGAATACACGTAGACTATGACATACTTCCAATCACTTACTCACCTGTGAACTAGAAATGGCATAAGACGTATCAGAGAGGAAGCGTCTGATTGGAAAAGGTGATGGGTCAATCGTGGAACAAGAGGGAGAATAACAAAAAGACAACCATAGTTTTGCACCAGTACTCATAAAATATAAAGAAAATGTCTGCTAGCATATTGAATAGATCTGTAGAAAGCCCGTGGGAAGGAATGGAGAAAAAATATGAAGGATGAGAAAGTATGAATGGCTTGCTACCTAAGTCAATGATGAGAATACCCATGTTGATGCTATTGGAGATCAATTAAAACATTGATCTAAATGCCATTGGAATTCAGTAGAGTTGAAAGCAGCTCTGACTTAAAATATAAATGAGGTCTGGATGGGGGGGAGAAGATAGGAGAGATGATTCAAGTCATGTGAAAAGGTATAGAGAAAAAAGTATTCATTAATGGCTATGTTTGCCAGGATCATTATTATTACCCATATTTGCTCAATCTAAATTTTGCTCTCAGGAGCTGATAGTTCTTGAAAGCTGGTCTTGTGATTTTAGAGCCATTTGTACATACTTGGCCTATGGTGGGGGTTGTTTTACAGAATTTAATCTAGACAGAGAAACTTAAAAACTTATACTTATCTGAAAATATGTAATAGGAGAATCACTCATTCGATCAACAAGTATTTGTTAAGCACCTACTATGTGTCAGGCACAATGATCTCTACTCTCAAGGAGCTTACATTGGAATAGTGAAAAGAAATATTTACCTATGATTATACATACATGTTCATACATTTATTACATATAGTATAAAGAGAATACATAAATAAATACTTAAGTTAATAAACAAAATAAGTAAAGTCCAGAATGTATCAAAAGAAATAAGGTCCGCTAAGGCTGGAAATAGTGATTATTTTCGTAATATTAAACCACTTCTGCTGTCTTGATACAAACAGGAAGACTAGCCAACAGTGACTATAGGTTTCTCTTTGGGCAAATTCTATCCCTTAATTATTTGAACTTACATTTTAGCATCTTAATCAAATAATTGAGTTATTTCTTGATTGTTTGTAAAAATATTGTCTGAAAGTTTTCTCTCCGTTTAGAAAGTGTGCCATTGTTCTTTCTCACTATCCTACACACTCATATTTAACAGAGAATGATCTTTTAGTTCATTTTACACTTAATATTCTTCAACTGAGTGTTGGTGGTTGGTTGTTGGCATTGTGCTTATGTAGCTGCAGCTTTAAATCTCTCTGCCTCTCTCTCTCGTTCTCTCTCTCTCTCTCTCTCTCTCTCACACACACACAAATATCCTACTGTAATTATTTGCTGTTTCTTGAACTCAGCACTCAATCTTCCATAACCATGTAGTTGCACATCTGTTCTCCATGCTGGGATGTTTGTCACTATTTATTTCCTCTGTTTAGAATTCATTGTTTTCTTCAAGGCTCAGTTCAGGCATTACCTCCAATGCAAAGCTTTCCTAATCTTCCCAGATGTTAGTGCTTTCCCTCTCTTCTCAAATTTTCCTTTACCTGTGAACATGCTGCATCCTCGCAGTAGAATGTATGGACTGCTTAATGAGACTTTTGCTAGCCCCCTACAAGAAATCACAGGATCTTAACATTTGCTGAACTGAACTGAATTAGAGTGCAGGGTGTGTCTATAAAGTATAAAGACACACCTTCTTTTATTGCCTCTTAATTTCACAACCTTTATTATTCATCCAGGTCCAACTCAAGTGCCAACTTTTCCATGAAGCCATTCTTGAGTCTCCAATTTGTTAGCACTTTCTCACTCCCCATATTATTTATTTAGTTATTTTTGTATTTGTTTTATCTGCTACTATGTTGTAAACTTCTCCAAGGAGGGCATTGATTTTTTTTTTTTACTTTGTGTTCTTAGTACCTTTCACACAGTAGGTGAATAATAGATGTTGAATGGAATTGTATAGCATGTTTCTAATGAGGTATACCTTACATTATAAAACAAAATGTTTATTTGCTATTATCTTTTCTGTTAGGTGTGGCTTTCAACTGATGGAGGCAACAGTTTTCTGGTGGTGGGCTATATGTCCAATGATCCCATCAAGCACACCTACCATTCTTTCTATAGTTCATCTATTGTCTTTCTTTCCATGTCTTCAAGAGTTTATATTTCAAAGGCAGGTAAGGAATTCAGATCCAGCTGGGGCAGATGCTATAAGTCAATTATATAATATATCTGTTAATGATTTAAGCCTAAAATCCTCACACCTTAATATCATAATCATATTCCTTCAATATTTTTCTTCATAGCCAAATTATCTGTGTTTTTTTTTCACATGGGCCTCAGGTTCAGTACTATATCTAATTCAAGTTCTGCTTTTAATTTTTATTATTCTTAATGGTAATTGTCCTCCACTCCTTGTTCTCTGCTGATATTTTATCAGAGCATAGAGGTGAAACTGAGGTAAGTTCAACAGTCTGAAGAGGACTGGAATTCAGTTGTAGACTATGTTCAATTTTGTGTGCCTCATTTTAGTAAGGACATTGACAAATAGTAGCACATTTGGGGAAAGTGACCATGATATTAGAATATTGTACATCATGTCATAGATCATGAAGGAATTAAGGTTGTTTGTCTTAGAGGGAAAGAAGATGTAAGGAGAACATGACAGCTACTTTTGATTATTTGCAGGCATGCCATGGAAAACTTGTTCTAAAATTAGTCAGATTCTTAGATTTGTTCTTCATGGCTCCATAGGGCATAACTAGGAGCACTGGGTGGAAGTTATAGATAGATATATTTAGATTGATTTGAAGAATAATCTTCAAAGCAATTGCAACTTTCTGAAAGTAAAATTGGCTGCTTTGAGAAATAATGGGGTCTCTTTTAACGGAGGTCTTTACAATTTGTCAGGTATACCAGATGTGATAGAGCAGACTTGCTTCAATATCGACTAGACATTATCCTCTCTGAGGTTTCTTTTAACACACGTTCTGTGATTGATTTAGAACATGAACAAGGCCTTTCCAGATTTAGTCCTCCACCCCTCACCCCGTGTGGTAAATGACTAGCTGGTCTCTTAGAGAATCAATGGAGCCCCAGGACCATTATGAAGTTTCTTGTCTCAGAACTAATTGCATGCTCAGATTGTGCCTGTATCTATTTCTTGACCAGGTAACTAAAAATTCAAGCCTCTTCATAAGTAATATCTTATCTGGAAACAACTGTAGTAGATCATATTGACATTTTTCAATACGAGCTTGATAGCATCTGATTTACTTGGTAGCCTACCCCTTCTTGGGATTTGTGAATCTTGAGGTTTGAGAGGCAATTGATCTTGAGGACCTTTTCTATACTGGCTCAGTCTTTAACCTCTAGTCCTCCCGCCTTTTCCCTATCCCATAGTTTAACACTCTTTTCAGACTCTTTAGACACTCTCTCTCCTACTATCTCCATTCAGTATTTTCAGATCAAAATGAGAATAAAAATGTTTGAAACAATCTCAGAGAAGAATACTACTGACACGCTCACCTGTGGTTGTACTGTGGTCAGAGTGGACAGTATTGGGACACCTGCCTAGCTCAAGGGAAAGACTATCAAAGAATGGGAAACTTACAGGGCCTACTATTGAAAGGGATGTCCCTCCCCACTCCCAGTTCTGTCTTAAAACAAGCCAGGTGTTCTCTTTTCAGCACAGGACCACGATGTCAGTCTTGAGAGACTGTTAGTGAATGTCCATTAGCTCCCCCAAACAAAAAAATAATGAAAACAACAAAAGGAAGTGACTTGATTTGGGAGACAATCAATAGATAGTAACTTTCAATGTAACCTGATTTCAGATTACTCTTGGATTATTTGCTTTGTAAGACCGAAAGTGCCATATAAATGTTGGTGGTCTTACGTTTATTTCATTCTCATCTCTTGGATAAAGTGCAGAGAGAAACAATCCTTTGATAGGTCACTAATCTATTATTTTTCACTCTTTTAAACTATTTCACAATTAGATTAAAATACTTGCTCTTTGTAGTTGAATAAGGTATTAAAATATTAGCTCGCATTCTGTACACATACTGAAGAAGAAAAGGATGAAACATACTTCATTCTGTGCCAACATAATTGAAATTTCATCTGCTAGGTTTTAAATCAGCTTGGAGATGAGTATTTGGTATGGCTACACCTACTAAAAATGTTATTTGATGTCTGATTGATCGTGGGCAGAATTTTTATCCGTGATAATATTCAAGTTTTAGTACAGTTTATTGAATTGTCAAATATATTTGAGGTCTTTTTTCTTGTAATTTAAGGATTTGTCATTTGTCACTCCACAAAAAATAGTGAGTTTCTGACCATCAGGGCTTATCTGACTAGGTGCTAATTTTTTTGCAAGCTGCAATGAGCTATCGCAGTTTCTGTTGTTTTCTTATATGATCTCTATTGACCACTGAGTATGGGCTCCTTAAAAACAATATTTCTTTAATTTCTGGAGCCCATAATCTTGTCTTTAATTGTCATAAACCCTACTATTTACATTAATAAATTTTCATGGGAGTTGTAGAAAGATAGGCACACGTGCATTGTTGTAGGAGCTGTAAATCATCATGATCATTGTGGAAAGTAATTTGGAATTGTGCAGATAAAGTGCCTAAAATCCATAACCTTTAAGCCAGAGAATGCAATAATGCAATACTTTACATACACACACACACACACACACACACACACACACACACACACACTATCTTACTGATAAGAAGGAAGTGCTCACATCTGGCAAAATATTTATAACAGTTTTGCAGTACCAAAGAATTGGAAACAAAGTAGATGCCCATTGAGGTACCAATAGCTGAACAAATTATGCTATATGAATATAAGGGATTATTACTGTGTTGTAAAAATGACAAACATGAATATAGAGAAGCATGGAAAGAGTTTCATAAAATTATATAAAGTGAAATAAAGGGAGCCAAGAAAACAATATACCCAATGACTATATTGTCAATTGAAAGAAAAATAATCACAAAAGAATTGAAAATGAATGGTTCACAATTACAAAGAACAAGCATGACCTTAAAGAAGAGTTCTAAGGAAACACCTTGCTTCACTCTATAGAGGTTGGAAGCATGTGAGTGTATAGCATTTCATATATTTTCGTGCTTTTTGAGTGTTAAGTAGTTTGGCTGATTTTTCTCTCTTCATTTCTTTTTCTTCTTTATTTTTTCTTTAAAAATATTCTTCGTTTTATGGTATAGCTCACTGGGACAGGGAGGAGATAGGAGCTAGGAGAAATTCTGGTGATGTAAAAACAAATGCTATCAATAATAACTTAGTTTTTAAAAATCTTCATGTTTCAGTCATTTGTTGTGTGTGTGTTTTTTTTTGTAGATATGCTGTTATGCTTTATCATTCACCTTCCTCTTTTTTAGAAAGAAATTTTTTTTTTTATAACTTCCTCTGGGTGACAAGTCCTGTATCCTGTGAATATTATATAGGTTGTTTGATTATATTTTCCATAGATGTTTGATAGCTTTCTCAAGTCAATTCTGTCATACTGGTGTTTGCCTCCTGTCTTCACTTCCAATTCCTTGGCAGCTCTACCTTTCTTATCAGTCAAAGTTATATGCTCTTCCACTACATTTGGTTAAATGTACTCACTTGATACATAAATTTGGTGCAAATGATAGCACCAAAAACTAGTCCTGAGTTCCCAGATCCTTGTAGGCCATGCGTATGTCCTCTGGGAACCCAAGACCAAGGATGTCTGAGAGTGTAATACTGAGGAATTAAAATATAGATCTATTAAACTGTCTATTTGACTTCCAAACTACTGATCAAAGTTTTTTCATCTTAAAAAGTGAGGGATTTTTTTTATGTTTTATAGTATTTTGTTTATTTTGTTAATTATTTCTTTTTTTTTTTCATATGTTTAGTTTTCGGCATTGATTTTCACAGGAGTTTGAATTACAAATTTTCTCCCCATTTCCACCCCCCCCCACTCTTAGATGGTGCACACTCTGGTTGCCCTGTTCCCCAGTCAGCCCTCCCCTCCGTCACCCCAGTCCCCTCCCATCCCCCTTTCTCTTCCTTTCTTGTAGGGCAAGATAAATCTCTATGCCCCATTGCCTGTGCATCTTATTTTCTAGTTGCGTGAAGAAAAAAAAAATTTTTTTACTTTTGAACATCTATTTTTTTAAAACCTTGAGTTCCAAATTCTCTCCCTTCTTCCCTTCCCATCCACCCTCCCTAAGAAGTCAAGCAATTCAACATGGGCCACATGCGTATCATTATGTATAACCCTTCCACAATACTCATGTGAAAGACTAACTATATTTTGCTTCTTCTTAACCAATCCCTCTTTATTGAATTTTCTCCCTTGACCCTTTCCCTTTCTGAAAGTGTTTGTTTTTGATTTTCTTCATCCCCATCTGCCCTCCCTTCCATCATCCCCTCTTTTTTATCTTCTTCCTCCTTCTTTCCTGTGGGGTAAGATACTCAACTGAGTATGTATGGTATTCCCTCTTCATGTCAAATCTGATGAGGGCAAGATTCACTCATTCCCCTTTACCTGCCTTTTCTACTCTTCCTACAGAACTGCTTTTTCTTGCCACTTTTATGAGAGATAATGTACCCCATTCTATCTCTTCCTATCTCCCTCTCTCAATATATTCCTCTCTCCTCCCTTATTCATCTTCAGCTCATCCTATGCCCTCTCTCTCTCTCTCTCTCTCTCTGCATATATATATATATAAATATATATGTATATATATATTTATGTATGTATATATGTATACATACATATATACATACACATACATATACATATACATAAACACACACACACATATATATACATATATACATACATATACATACACGCATATTCCCTTCAGCTACCCTAATACTGAGGTCTCATGAATCATACACATCATCTTTCCATGTAGGAACGTAAACAAAACAGTTCAACTTTAGTAAGTCCCTTGCAATTTCTTTTTCTCGTTCTTTTTCTTGATTACCTTTTCATGCTTCTCTTGATTCTTGTGTTTGAAAGTCAAATTTTCTATTCAGCTCTGGTCTTTTCACTGAGAAAGCTTGAAAGTCCTCTATTTTATTGAAAATCCATATTTTGCCTTGGAGCATGATACTCAGTTTTGCTGGGTAGATGATTCTTGGTTTTATTCCTAGCTCCATTGACCTCCAGAATATCGTATTCCAAGTCCTTCGATCTCTTAGGATAGA
>JAQQSZ010015514.1:0-11254 GCA_028646595.1 Phalanger gymnotis | reverse complement strand
TCTTTCTTTCTTTCTTTCTTTCTTTCTTTCTTTCTTTCTTTCTTTCTTTCTTTCTTTCTTTCTTTCTTTCTTTCTTTCTTTCTTTCTTTCTTTCTTTCTTTCTTTCTTTCTTTCTTTCTTTCTTTCTTTCTTTCTTTCTTTCTTTCTTTCTTTCTTTCTTTCTTTCTTTCTCCATTGTATTCCCTAGGTCAAGGGTGGAAAACCTGTGGCCTTGAGGCCACATGTGGCCTTCAAGGGCCTCAAGTGTGGCCTTTTGACTGAGTCCAAGTTTTACAGAACCAATCCTTTTCTTAAGGGGATTTGTTCTATGATGTTTGGATTCAGTCAAAGGGCTGCACTTGAGGACCTAGAGGGCCACATGTGGCCTCGAGGCTGCAGGATCCCCATACCTGCCATAGGTAGTACAGTGGATAGAGTGCTGAACTTGGAGTTGGAAAGATCTGACCTCACTAGCTGTGTGACCCTAACCCTGTAATCTCTTTCAGCTTCAGTTTCCTTATATGTAAACTGGGGATAATAATAGCACCCAATCAATAAGATAACATATATAAGATGCTTTGCAAACAGTGTGCTATATAAATTGCTAGATATTATTATTCATTCATTAATTTATTTTCAAAAAGTATAATCAGCATCTTTTGTTTTCCTGCTCCCCCCCCCCCATCATTTCTTGATGTCACCATAACCCAACATGGGCCTTCCCTTAAACCATGAAAAATGGGTAAACAAAATCAGCTGAGCTAGCCACTGTATCTGATAATGGTTACAACATTACATACCTGTAGTCTCCCACTTTTTCAATGAAAGGAGGACTGCACATTTCCTCATCTCTAAAGAAGTCTTTACTTTAAGAGAGGCAAAATGGAAAAATCTTTTCCTAAGTCCAATCAAATAAGATGAAAGGTACAGTGGAATTTTCAGTTGGTCATAAGTTCCTGACTTTTAGGGTGATGCTGGATGACTGAGTGAAGGTCTAGAGTTTGAAGAATCATCTACTTCCATAAAGATGGAAGGTAGGACCAGTTGAGCTCTCCAAATCCCTTCCAGTGCTGGGATTCAGAGATCAGCTTCAGTGCTATGGTCATCATCAACACTTAATTCCCATTCTGTATAGGGTAATCCAATCAATTAATCAACTTGTATTGAGCAAGAAAGGAGATGAAGCTTAAGCTGAAAGAGAGGTGTGGGGAGCATTCTAGTATGTGTGGGGGAGTTACATGAGCCAAGGCATGGTGGTGATGGGGATAGGTTAGGGTCAGATAGTGGAGAACCTTGAAAGCCAGGCTAAGTCAGATATCATGGTGTAGTGGACAGTGGTGGACTTGGAACAAGAAAGACCTAGGTTCAAATCCCACCTCTGATACTTTTTACCTGTATGATACTTGGCAAATCACTTAAACTTTCAAAGCTTCAGCTTCTTCAGCTATAAAGTGAGGGGTTTGGACTTGATGGAGTCTATAAAATCCCTGTCAGTTCTCAGTCTGTGATTCTATGAACTCTTTCATGAAGGACATAGCAGAGGAAGGAGGTGCTCACTTTTGGCATCATTGACACGGACCTTTTTACCTAGTCTTTCTTTGCACCCCCTTTCTGGCATTTGACTCAGGATAGCTCCTCTTTTGCCCTGCCTAAGTCATACTGAAGTGGTTTTGGGACCACTGGATGAAAGCAACTTAGCTATTATCTGGGCTACAGGAATCTAAAAAGAGAGGATCCTTAACCTCCACGGACCTCTCCACTAACCCATAAATCTTTTTTTTTTTAAAGGATTATCCATCTCTGGCACTGATGACTGAGAAACTATCCCAGAAGAACATCAACTTAATCTTTGCAGTGACTCGAAATGTGGTCAGCCTCTATCAGGTGACACCCCTTGTCTCATTTGATTGTCACAACACCCTGTGAGGTAGATAGTGTAGTATAAACTATCCCCATTTTATAGAGGAGGCACCTGAGACTCAATGGTAGTATTCGAATACAGATCTCCTGGCTAAAGCCAGCTCCATGATATCAAAGCAGCTTTCCCAATCAGTGCCTTCTGGGCTTCCTGCAGTTCAGATGGTAAGACATTAGGACTTTTCTAGGGTGTCTGGCCTTGTAGATGTGATTTCCTCATAAATACTACCTAGGAGCCAAAGAACACCAATCTGGGACGTGAACCCTAGGGATTTGGAAGCTCCAGAAACTCCCTTTTCCTGGTCCCAGAGTTTGGCTTCTCTCTAGCTGGCTAGCAAGTGAACAGGAGGCATCCTGAGCAACAAGTGGGACAATGGGCAGAGAGTGGGCAGTGGTGAGTGGGGCAATGGGCAGTGAGTGGTACAGCTCCTCCAGAGCATAATTTGGAGAGGTATAGGGAAGATGTGTTGGGTGTGTGTGTATGTATCATGGTGTTGTCTCAAAAGAATTTGCTCAGGATGTCTCCAAGTCAAGTAAAGGCATTTATTCAGGTTTAGGCTTTCTCCTTAGAGGAGGCAGCAGCCCCCTAAGGGAGGCAGCAGCAGCAGCAGCCTACTGGGCAAAGCTAGGGCTTATATAGAGGCAAAGTGCCTTCTTGACAGGTAGATGAAGTAACCATGGATAGGAAGATAAGGTAATCAGGGACGCGTGTACAAGGGGTGATAGCATCAACATTCTGTGCATGCTATTTTCCATCATGAAATCTGATCCCCCTCAAAGGGGGACTACATTACTATATAAATGAGTTGTTAATTAGCCCTAAGGTTACTGTTGGACAAGTTAGGTGGTCATTGCACTTTCTTAGAGTGGGTATTGTCCTGGGAAGGTCCCTTGGTCAGTTAACAGCTCAATGATAGAATGTGATTGGTTAGTTCAGTGCTTCAGGGGTCTTATCTGGACACAAGGTTTTGTCAAAGGCATTAGCTCACAGGCTCTGGATACAAGTTTTTGGTCAAGGATACCAGTCGTTCAAGGGCATTCCTTATCAGATGAATGGGAATGACAATTGAGGGGCAAAATGGCACTGAGATGCCAAATTTTGTAGAATTTTAGGGTCTGGCAGTTAGGAAAGGTGACAAGATCTAGCACTGAGGAAGCTGAGGCTTGGTTGAGGGAACTAGATCTGGAGTGAGAGGTCCCAGGTTTGCTGCTTATTCTTTGTGTGACCTTAGGGAGGATGCTCACTTTTGCTCTTTTGTGATTCAGTCTCTTCTACTGTAAGTTGGGAATAACTTTTGCTGCCTCCCATGGGAGAGACAGTATGGTGTAGTGGATAAAAGACCACCTTTGGAGTTATAAAGGCCTGAGTTTAAGGCCTCTCTCTGACACATACTAGCTCGGTGGTGCCTTTCAGTGCTCTAGGCATTTCTTTCAGATGGTGATTTATGGACAAGTTGTCAATCAGTATTGGTCCAGGAAATTTCCATACTGGGAGTTCCCTACGCTATTCAAAGTACATGTTTAGAACAAAAATAAGAAAAAACCCCAACCTATCTCTGAGAAGTGTCGTGAAGAAAACACAGTGTTGACCATAAAGTGCTTAATAAAGGTCCGCTGTTATTATTAGGGTATGGAAGGATGTGTTTATACATGTGATCCTGGATAACAGTTTGAGGACTGTGGTTGGCACAGTTTTACTGTTAGTATTAAGGAATGAGATTTAGGCCATCATGATTCCCCTACTACTCTCCATAGACTCTCTGTCAGGTTTGGAGAGTACCTAGGGAAGTTGCCCTAGACCAGAGGGTCTAAACCTCTTTTTCTGTCATTTTTTGGCAGTCTGGGGAAGCCCTTTTTAGAATATTGTTTTTAATACATAAAATACGTTGTAGTTGTTGTTCATCCTTTGTTCTCCAAGAGGACGAATGACATCATGAGCGTGATATCTTTACTGTTCTAATGGCCCAGAGTAAAACAAAATACATAGGATTACAAAAAGAGACCCAGTAGATTAAAATAGTAATGATCAAAATAGAAACAAATCAAATTCCTGAAGCCCAGATTAAGAACCTTTGACCTAGAAGTTCTGTTTTACCTTGTTCATCTGCATAGAGCTCTCAATGATTGCTGGGTATTTTCCTTCTAGAACTACAGTGAGCTCATTCCAGGGACCACAGTGGGTATGTTGTCTGCAGATTCCAGCAATGTCCTTCAGCTCATTGTCGATGCCTATGGGGTGAGTATCTCATGGCCTTGGGAAGCCAAGGTGTTATGAGTGATTTTGGTGGGTAGGGAATCGAACAGGAAAGGCCTTTTGGAGTTGGCATGGAATTAGAAGGGAGAATAAGTGTCCCAGGCACAGAAAATCAGCTATGCAAAGATACAGAGATAGGAATAGCGTTTTATATGAGCAATAACAAGTAGACCGATTTGACTAGAATGTGGATTTTTTGAAAGGGATATTGTGAAATCAGTTTAGAAAGATAGAGTCAGATTGTGAAGGGCTCTAAATGCCAAAGAGAAGAATCTGTATTTATTCCAGACACTACGGAAAGCCAGTGTGTTTGGCAAAAGTGCCTGGCTGGTTTGCTTTCCCCAGAGGCTTGCAGTCCCTGGGAGAAGGATGCAGGAAGAGGGGGCAAGATCCTAGGAATGGAAGCTTTAACGCTTCTCGCCATCCACCCACGAACCTCATCTCATAGCTAGGCTGAGACCATTGGCCCTCTTGTGTGGTCTGCTGTGGTCAGAGCCGGGCCCTTCTAACATCCCATTTTTGGAGAACTGCAGGGGCATGGGTAGATCACTACTTTTCAGTTGTTCTTTACTCTTTCCCCCTCCCTCCGAATTCTACTCAGAAAATCCGTTCTAAAGTGGAGCTGGAAGTCCGTGACCTTCCCGAGGAGCTATCCTTGTCCTTCAATGCCACCTGCCTCAATAATGAGGTCATCCCAGGCCTCAAGTCCTGTGTCGGCCTCAAGATTGGAGACACGGTGAGAACCTTTGGCTGGCAGCCAAAGCTGGCTGTCTCTTCTTTCTGTGGGTTCCATTTCCCCTGCCTCCAATCCTCTCCCCTGTGCCTACTCTGAAGTTGTAGTTTACATAGGTTATAATAGTAACAGTAACAGCTAACTTTAATATAGTATTTACTGCGTGCCAGACACTGTGCTAAGCTTTACAATGATTATCTCAGCTGATCCTCAGAACAACCCTGGGAGGTAGGGGGCCATTACTATTCCCATTTTATAGTTGAGGAAGTTGAATCAGACAGAGGTTAAGTGACTTGCCTAAGGTCACACAGCTAGCTAGTGTCAGAGGCTGGATTTGAACTCAGGTCTCCCTGACTCCAGGCCCAGCATGCTCAATCCACTGCACCACTGTTATCTCATTTGATGACTGTGTAAAAGCAGAGTAAAGAAATCATTAGCCCTACTCCCTTCTTTACTCCCTCCTTTTTCCGCAGCCTTGTCTGTTTCTTCTCCATTGATATTCTGGTTAATTTTTATGGTTGTTATGGGATTTAGAGAGAGCATCTAGTATAATTTTTTTTTTAATTTTAAGGATGAAGAAACCGAGACTTAGAAAGGAGAGTGACTTTTCTAAGGTCACACAGATTACATAAGAACTGAGAGATGAACTCAGGTCTTCTGACTCCAAATTCGGTGTTTCTTCCCTCCGTATCATACTGTATTTCAAAATAAGAGAATGTGTATTAGAGAGAGAAAGAGGAGAAGGAGAGAGGAGAGGAGGGAAGAGAAGAAGAGAGAGGGGGGAGGGAAGGGAAGGGGAAGGAGGAGAAGGGAGGTTGAGGAGATGAGAAGATGGGGAAGAGGGGAGAGGAGAGAAATATTTGCTTGAAAACTTCCTTGCCTATAAGTGTGTTGGTATATTGTGTTGAATCGAGTTATACGTCTGTTTGGTGATGCTGCATTTCACCTAGCATGGTGTGGGTGTGGAGTTGTGGTATGTGGCACAGTATCAAATTTGTGTTCCATGATGGGTGGTGTCACGAGTTCTGCCTGTCGCCAATTAATTCAGTTAGAGCAGAATACTCATAAAAACAAGGTCCCAGATTCAGTCTCATTAAGGCCAGTTAGTGCCATCCGGAGGAAAGCCTGTTTCACAGCTGTTGATTTGACCCCTGACCTTGCTTTTTCATCTCCTGGACGGAGCTATGTCCGTGTCCTTGCCCAGGATCTCCACACTTGGGTTTTAACTGCTGTAGGTCCTGTCCAGGCTGAGAAGCTCAGGCTGGAGGGAAAGAAAGATGGGTAAAATATTGGATGTTGGCTCTCATAAGGGAAAGTCTTGGGTTTGAGTCCCAGCCCTGCTCCCTTTGTGACCCTGGGCAAGTCACTGCCATTCTCCAGACCTCATATCTCATAAGATATGGGTCAAGGGCGTAGAATTTGTAAGCCTGCTACTAGCTATAAATCATATGATCCCATGCCTAGTTTGCACACTTTCTGGCAGGGTGGGGAGGTTCTAGACCCAAGTATTTGGGCATTCCTCACTGGCTTATAGTAGAATGTGAGCTGTGTCCCAATGAGACCCTCTTTTCCTCCCAGGTGAGCTTCAGCATCGAGGCCAAAGTGCGAGGCTGTCCCCAGGAAAAGAAGAAATCCTTTACCATTAAGCCTGTGGGGTTCAAGGACAGTCTCACAGTCTTTGTCAATTTCGACTGTGATTGTGCCTGCCAGGCCCAGGCCGAACCACAAAGCAGCCGCTGCAATCAGGGCAATGGGACGTTCGAGTGTGGGGTATGCCGCTGTAGCCCTGGCTGGCTGGGCACCCAGTGCGAGTGCTCCGAGCAGGATTACCACCCCTCCCAGCAGGACGAGTGCAGTCCCCAGGAAGGCCAGCCTGCCTGCAGCCAGCGAGGGGAGTGCCTGTGCGGCCAGTGTGTCTGCCATAGCAGCGATTTTGGCAAGGTCACCGGCAAATATTGTGAATGTGATGACTTCTCCTGTGTCCGATACAAAGGCGAAATGTGCTCAGGTACATGGAAAGGGCCCCTAAGGTTTCTCCTGTGTCATTCCTTTCTCCCTCTTCATCTCCAGTCATCCTGATTGATATCAGGCCACTGGACCCAGATGGCTCTGGAGGAGAAAGTGAGGCTGGTGACCTTGCACAGCCCTCCCTCACTCAAATCAAAGTCAACTGCAAGTCACATTATCATTTCCCTGAGGCCATGGTCCTCTTTGAAAATGAAGGACAAACAGAGCAGTCCTTTCTACCTCTAATCCAATTCGATCCAACAAGCATTTATTAGCTACCTATTATAAATACAAAGGCAAAAATGGAAAAAAAAAATTCCTGTTGGTCCCTGCCTTGTAGGAACATAGATTCTATTTGGGATGGACACAGCACGTAAATATAGGAGTGTGTATAGTAGAGAGAGAATGTTAATGCCTAAAGGGAGGAAGAAAAGTATTTGATAAGGAAGATAGCACATGGGACAAACCTTGATGGAAGTGAGAGATTCTGAGAGGCAGAGGTGAGGAAGGATTGCATTCTGGGCATACAGTCTATGCAAATTTGTGGAGATGGGATGTTGGGTATTGCATGTGAGGAATAGCAAGAAAACTAGCTTGGCTGGAACATAGGGTATGTGGATAGGAGTGATGTCTAGTAAGCCTGGCAAGGTAAATTGGAGCCATAATGTGAAGGGCTGGGGAGTTTGGAAATTTTCTTTCAATTCCTCATCCCCCTCCCCCAGCTTCACTCCTTCCCCTTTCCCCTACACATATACTCACTTATGCACACACATACTCTTCTGCCCTCCTTTTCAACCCATTAAGCACTGTTGGATATTTTAGATGCCTGCTCTAACCTGGAAATTCAGCTTTATGGATAAAGGTAGGAAGGAAAAATAGGCAGGGTTCTATTCTTTCAATCTAGATGGACGCTTGTCAGGGATAGAAGGGAGTCAGGCATTGAGTAGAGGGCTAGGTAACCTTGAAGATCACATAGGCATGGTTTAGTGACTGTGTCCTCTGAAGATCTGGGTTTGAGGCTAGAGTCTAGAGTCTAGACTTAATAAAATAGATTTATATAATAGTCTTAATAAAAAGATTATTTAATTTATTTTAATTATTAATATTAATTAAATTATTTAAAGTATTTAATAAAAATAACTTAATAAAAGGATATGTTCTGTAAAGTTTGGATTTAGTCACAAGGCCACACTTGAGGGCCTAGAGGGCCACATGTGGCCTCGAGGCCACAGGTTCCCCACCCCTGGTCTAGACAGTCACTTACCAGCTCTATGACCTCAGGCAAATTATAACCTCTCTTTGGGCCTTATTTTTTCTCATCTGTAAAATGAAGAAGTTGAATTCACTGACCCCTCAGATTCTACAAACTCTTGAAATGATGTGATTTCATGAAGTGTCCAAGTCTAAGATTCCCAGATTCTTTTTTTTTTTCTGATTTTGCTTTCACCCAGGCATCTCAAGATTACAGGAGTGTAAAACACACATAGACACACATGCACACATAGAGAGCAGGGGTTGAAACAACACTCTCCAAGCAAAGAAAGACTCTTCGCTGTAATTCTATTAAGTTACTTAAGCTCTCAGTACCTAGGCAATTTTCTAAGACTCCTAAGTTTCAGAATAATTGCATATATTTGTGTAGAGGGAGTTTTCTCCCTGGGAGTTTCCTACCCTAATGCAATTATGAGTGAGGGCCAAAAGAAAATTGTTAATTATTCCTTTATGCTTAAGCTCGACAAAAATTTCCTTAAGGAAAGGATCCATGTCATCTTAATTAATTTAAAAGAATTTTGTCCTTCAGATCGTAAATTGATTCTGCACTAGCTCTAATTCCAAGTTATGCATTTTGAGATTTTTTTTTGCTTTGTTTTTGTTTTGTTTTTAGCAGTGGGATGAGTGTGCATTGAGCCATTTTCATTATGACCCTATCCTACTAGTTGTCAGAATCGAAGGCTATCGTGACTGTCATTAAAAGCATGCATGGTCTGTAGCCATAGAAAAAGAAAGAAGCTAACTGGCCCATTGGGGAATTGAACGTACAACCTTGCTCTCTCCTTAGCACTGTGATCTAATGAATGGTGCTAATTGGCCACAGACGTTCATATCAATATTAACATCAGCCCGAGGGGAGGAAAACATAATCTAAAAGGTAAATCAGTGGCAAATAAATGTTAAAACACATCTTAGAAATGACTTTTGGATTATTTGTGCAATGGCTTCCCCTATGGGTGCCTGCCAAACCTGATACAAAAAGATTAAGGGAGGGTAGGAATTTCTGTGTTTTGACATTACATGAACAGCATGCCAATTATATGCAAAATACTAAATCAAATCAGTGGTTATTTTTGAGAGAGGGAAAGAGGAAGTCCTGGGATGAAGAGAGAGTTGAGAGGCTGGAGGAGACAGGAGGGAGGAGCCTCCACAAAGAGCGAGGGGATGATTCTTAAGCTGAAACAGGGGGAGCTCCCTGAGAAAACACCACAGCAGAGGGAGCCCCTCAATTGATCCTAAGTAGGAGTCTGCCAAGGACAGGAGAGATCTCTGCCAGAACTTTTTATTTTTTCCTTTGGCAGATGGCCCTTCTGAAGCTATGGAGCAGAGCTGCCTGAGTCAGCCACTCCTGGTTCTTGCTTCCCTCTGGAGTATCAACAGCTTGTTTTCATTGTACTCCGATTGAATTAATCAGGGAACCCCAACCAAGTTCAACTGTATTTTAGCTTCTAGACCCTTTTGACTAGCATCCATCTCTACAGAACTGATGTCCCAACCTCCCAATGACAGCAGACACTCAGATGTCAGATTTATTTAGTGATGTTGTTCCCCAAAGCTCCTGGCCCCCAGGTTGGGTGTAAGAGGGTTTGACATGTTGTAATGACCAGGGATGGGGTGGAGTTGCTGTGTGTTGACTGTTTCTATGACTCCTGATCCCTAAGCAAGAATGATGCAGGAATGTTGATGTGCTGGCTGTCTACACTGACGACTGAGGCAAGATCCTCTTCTTTATCCCTATACAGAAACAGAGATGGTACTGGATGTGACTGCCATCCCTCTAATAGTCCCACCTCTTCTCCAGAACTGCCAGAGAAAGAGAGAGAGAGAGAGAGATTGAGAGAGAGAGGAGAGAGAACTCTTAACTTCAAGGGACTGATCTATCTAATCGATTAACTCAGTCTGTGCATTTTTATTAAGTACCTCCTATGGACAAAGTTTTGGACTGAGCATTGTTGGGAATTCAGAGAAATATGTGACTATGCCCTACCTACTTGAAAAGAATCAAGATTTTTCCACTCATGACCTTGGGCTAGTAACTATTTTCAAGACTGCCTTAATAATCCATGCACTGGGGAGACATAGGGTAACTAAGGTTGGTAGAATATAAGTACTATGACAGGCACTATAGTGCAGTACATAGAAAGATGGCCTTAGAGCCAAGAGGACCTGGGTTCAAGTCCTACTTATGACACAAAGAGCTCTATGATCTTGGCCAAGTTAATTACCCTTTGCTCTAGATGAGTGGTGTCAAACTCAAATAAAAAGGAATCTCTGCAGGCAGCATATTGACTCAGAAACCCACAAATTAATAATATCTGTATTGAATTGTGGGCAGCTAAGAGGTATAGTGGATAAAGTGCCAGGGCTGGAGTCAGGAAGACTCATGTTCATGAGTTCAAATGTGACCTCACACGCTTACTAGTTGTGTGACCCTGAGGAAGTCACTTAACCCCGTTTGCCTTATCTTCCTCATCTATAAAATGAGCTAGAGAAGGAAATGGTAAACCACTCCAGTATCTTTGCCAAGAAAACCCCAAATGGGGTCGTGAAGAGTCAGATGTGTCTGAAAAAAGAAGACTGTTGAATTGTATTTTTATTTGTTTTGTTAAATATTTCCCAATCGCATTTTAATTTTTTTCATGCCTAGGGGATTTTTGAGATGCATTCTGGCTGCAAATTTGACATCTCTGCTCTGGAAACTCTCTAAGAATAGAAGTTGCAGAGAAGGTGCATTGGTAGAATGAGTTCCCTATTATCAGTGAAATTACAGGTCCAGTCCCTATCCCATGTAATAAAGGTGCTAGAGGAGTGGTCCAGCTGACAGAGCTCTATCTGATTTAAGAGTAGGAAGAGAAGTGGTTTGGGGGTTGCCAGGGAAGACTTCACAGAGACAGTGGGATTTAATCAGGTCCTTGAAGCAGTAGTATGATTCAGAGAGGTCTCCAGAGAAAGCACGAGAAGAGTATCTTAGACATATGTGAACGGGAAGAGAGAACAGAAAACAGGAATTTGGGCCAATATTCCCTCTAGTCTTCTGGAATACTGCTCTCCCTCCTTTCCTTCCTTCCTTCCTTCCTTCCTTCCTTCTTTCC